>JAJOOH010010526.1:0-18145 GCA_029582605.1 Solanum gracilifrons | reverse complement strand
AAATCAACAATAGAATATTATGGGAGATGATTTTAATATTTGAGTTTTGAGTGTTGGGGAAGAACAAGAAAGTGATTTAGAGATTTGGAAAGTGAAAAAGTTATTAGCTTTTAGGAATGGGAGTATGGGACCCTTGAATTTTTTGGGTTTAACACCACATTTTAGCACTTTTTATTAAAAAAAACAAAACATGAAAATCGGAACTGAAACTAAAATAAAAATAAAAATTGAAAGTAAAAAACTAAAAAATAAAACGCTAACCCAGGGATTCGATCCCTGGACGTCAGGCTTAATATTGAAGGGATCTGCCGCTGGGCTATCTCCTTCACCTTGCCATTGAGGGGGTTCAAAATATATATATCCACCTAAATCCAGAAAATTCACCTTATATATACAGTGTAATTTTTTATCGAGGGGGTTCGGGTGAACCCCCTGGACAACACGTGGGTCCGCCCCTGCTCACAACCACTTTGTCACTATGCACCCAAAGAATAAATTATCAAAAAACATTTGTTGTTAGGAACAAAGATTTGATATATCTCTTAATTTTGAGATTTAGAGTTTTTATATTTTTGATTATTAAAGTGATTATGTTTCTACAGGCTACAATTATGTAAATGACCCAAATATTTCCCTTTGGGTTAAGGAAAGCAACATGTATGAGTATATTTGATTATTCTCACACGTAATTTTTTTTATTCAAACGGATAATTCGAGTTTATAATTTTGATTGTCAAATTTATTTTCACTCATTTTCTTGTAAAATTTATCATAAATGCCCCAATTATTGTTTTTTACAAATACAAAAAATAAATTATAAATAGTCGCAAAAAAATAGTTGAAATTGTTTTTCTTACTTTTTTCTCTTTTTCCATTCACACTTTTAATTTTCTTTTTATTTCTCAGATTTTTAGACTAAATAATGAAAGGAAAAAATAAATTAAAAAAAATTCAAATAATGATAATCAAATAGATCTATAAGGAAGATATTTAAACTCAAAAAAGTTAAAAAAAATACCTCATGTGTGAGGAGAATCAAATATACCCCTTAACTTTGCTAGAAGTATGTATATACCGATACATAAAATTTTTATTGTTGAATAAAATTATAGATTTGCGTATTTTCTTATAAATCATATTTATATACATTTGGTTGAAATTTGAAATAAGTATATCCTGTTAATTTTTGTTTTTTGAATTTATAAAACAAAAAAAAGACATCTCGATGAAGTACCGACCATTCCAATAAAATAAATTGCCCACGCCCCAAATGGCCCGGTCCGTTAATATTGAGGCAAATCGTTTGCACAATTTGTCCAATTAGATTAATATCCATTTTTAAGTGACCTATGTAAAAATTGTGGTATTTTAGTCTTCGGAGTCATGTGCTTTGCTCCTCTTGTTTCTTGAGTGCCCTTATAATTTTATTTTACACTCGCATCATTTTTTTTAACCCATATCAACCATTTATTTAGTGAATCAACCCATAGAATTTGATTTTCATAAGCAAGTTTGTAATTTGAAAATCTAATAGAGATGTTGCATTTTATACAAATTCAAGTATATACCAACAATTTGGAAGATGAGCAAAGGGAAAGGAGTTACCCTTGATTAATTTCGGACATTTATAACATTATCATCAAGAAAATACGAACAAGGTCTTTATAATAAAAATGATGTCATAATAATAACGGGAACATTCTTTTGTTTATTACCAGTACATTATTTGGTACACTTGTTTGTTATTAACGTATGTATAACTAATACATATAAAATCATGGTGTTAGCAATGCAAAGGGTTTTAAAATGCATGCATTAGCATGATTAAAGATATAATTGTCTCTCAAAATCTTTTTCACATCCTTTCCACTATATTTGTAAACAAATAATTCATCTTAGAAATTATGCAGCGCATGTTATTTTAATACATCAAGTTAAACAATGCATAAAAAAGAATCTCAACATAACTAATATCAACATTTACGAATACATTATATTCAACACTATTCTTATACACCTTATCAAACGATTCCAGTACATACTTTTTCTATTCGAGTGTACAATAGTATTTCCTAGAAGAAGAGATTTTGTCACATAAAAATTATGAGGTCAATAAATGTCACGATCCAAAACTACCCCTAGACGTGACATGGTGAATATAATTCCGAAAGACTCTAAACGAACCACTTGACATAACATGACACTAAGATAACAATATAACTGAAAGAAACATCAAAGCGGAATATACGTCTCAAAACTCAACTCAAAAGGATACCAAAATTAGAGTACAAAGTCATAAATACTGAAAACATACTAAGTTTGACACAAGCCTCTAATACATAGGTGTGGCTAGGACAAGCCCTAGCTCACAAAATAATTAAAAAAACTCAAAGAGTCTGAAAGAACATAAAAGAATTCATAATGTGGTCATGTCCTCGAAGCATGATGACTCACCAAATTTGGACAAAGTTGATTGGAATATGTGCTAACTGCAAGATGGATGAGGAGCATCGAATCCCATATTATAAGACAATATAGACACAAGAGATGTATGTGGTCATTATTCGGAATGTACTGAGTATGAGGAAAGATGCACAAGTAAGAATAAGAACATGAAAATTCTGAAATAGGATAATGTATGGCCAAGTAAAACATGATAATGCATGGCCAAGTAAAACATGACATAATCCGATAAGCTGAGTTCATAACCACAGTACAAGGTCAATGCTATATTCTGAAAATCATATCATAAGTAGGAGTAATAATAATAGTCATATCATATGTGGGAGTTACCGTTAACCGACATAAACCATGTGAGCTATAACATGAAGTTCAGTGTACTACTCCCACACCGAAAAGAGATTGTCCTACTTGCCAAGTAAAGACCATAATGTTAAGCTTAGGTGGGTCCACTAGCTAAAGTCAAGCCTCTACTAACGGGTGACGTACTAAGTAGTCATGCCTCAACTAACGAATATACAAGTATTGACACATTTTGATACAAACTAAAGATTTAATATAGTGGTTAAGGAGTTGCAAAAACCTCCTTGGGGTTGTGTGTTCCACCTTTTCTAGTAGCATAATAGTACTTTTTGACTGGAGCCATTTTTCCCTTTTTAGAACAATTAAAACGACGACATTATTATTATTATTATTAATATTATTATTATTATTATTATGTATCCTGTCGAATTATAATGTAACTATCTTTTGCTTTCATTAGTAGAATTTATTTTATTGATTTTCTTAAGTATTTATTATTTTATATTTTTGACATCCCTTAATAAAATTCTGACTTCATCACCGGTACACTTAATACTAATTTACAGGCGGATGCAAGTGGCTCCGCATTTTTTTTGTTGTTGGAAATACATAAAGTAAAGTGTACAACATTTTTCCACGCGGTAGTTAGTGTGGAAATTGCCAAAGGAAAAAAAGAAAAAAGGCAAAAAGTTGTGGAGTTGGAATATAGATATATTTCCATAAGCCCAAACATAATTTGACAATTCCGCATTCATAATAGCATTAATGATGGAATGTATGCATCCACCAGTGACCAAGTCCCTTCGACAGAATAACAATGTAGAAAGTAAATATCACAATGTAAAATAGGCACACGATTTTTACATGGAAACCTCCTTGCTCAATGGAGTAAAACCACGACCTGTCTCACAGGATTTTTAACTGTTTCCACTAATATTTTCAAGCAAAAGTGAAACGCAGTTATAACCAAAGTGAGAAGAAGTTATTAATCTCACAACTAAGTAATACCTCTATTACTTAACGAGCCTAAGCAGATACAACACTGCCCACTAAGTTATCACCCCTAGATAACTTAGACTTTGCTAAGCAGATACCACACCACCCACTAAATCAACTAACTCCTAGATGACTTAAAATTTGACTAAGCAGCAAAATAATGCTGCCCACTAAACCAGATAAACTCAATTGATTTAGGCTTTTAGAAACCGAAACAAATATCTGAATCCTTTATAAACTAGGAACAAATTTACAATGTATGCATGGAAGTATAACTCCTAAGAGACACTCTGATGCTTGCAGCTTGATCAGGTCCTTGTTGTGCTTGCCGGATAACACTTCTTGAAAGTGAGTCTTTGCAAGTGTTCTTGAGAATTTTCAAGTTGCAAAAACTGACAAAACTCAAACTCAACAAAGACGCTTCAGCACTCTATCAAGTCCTTTTATTGACCATGAGTATTGTTCTTCCTTGAAGATGGCTTTCTTTTAAAGCTTATGAATTTTCAGAGAAAATCCAAGTTTTTGTTTGCTAAGTCTTGAGTTTGTGTATTTTGGAAAGAGATAATATAAATCAACACAAAATCGTTGAAACAATCCTATTGGCTGAAAGCCTGTTGTTTAGAAAAGCTGTGCACCTACCACATCAGAGGTGGCAGCTTTTCTGACAGCCCTCTTGTCACCTTTTCACGTAAGCAATTTTGCAGGGACCAGGTCCCTTGCAATGTTCTTTGTGAGTTCTTGAAAGACTTGCTGGCTGACTTCCTCCTTTATGAATAAATTTAATATGGTGTTTTTCATGTTGAAAATATCAACAAATAAAGAGTTATTACCCGTTGGACAAACACCGTCGTCCATTCTGATTGGTTCAGTACACTGACGCCTCACCAATCACTGACAGGACAGCTTTACAGCTGTACCCCATTATGCATCTGATGGAGAGAACTCTGCATGGGAGTAGGTCCCTGCATTTGTGAGTCACTGCAACAGACAGTCTTGTCCGCTTTTTCTATTGGTGCAATACACTACACTTTTCACCTAGCACTTGACGTGACAACTTTACAGCTGTACCACATTTGAATCTGGACGAGAGCACTCTGTCAGGGACCAGGTCCCTGCATTTGTGAGGATCATCAAAACACCTAGAATATAACATTTTCCCCATTTTTTGATGATGACACACAAATATTCCTTACACTGAGTTTATTCATTCATTTCACAGTCATCAGTCCCAATAACAAGGATCTGATTCCTTGTTAGATCTTAAAGTTTGTTAAATCATCAAAACTTAACATCAGCTCCAAAATAACATTTCCCCCTTTTTTGATGAACAAACTTATTCACCAGTTCCCCCTATCAATAAGAACTCTTTAGGTAACTGGAGTTTCAGCATCCCCGAAGTTTGTCAAATCATCAAAATATCAAAATAACATTTCCCCCCTTTTTGATGATGACAAACAACTTCTTCCCCCTATCGGCATGACCATGTCCTTTTCAAATAGCTAACATTGATTCCCCCTATCGGCATGACCATTAGCTAGCATTGATTCCCCTATCGACATGACCATGTCATTTTCAAGTATTTAACATTTATTCTCCCTATCGACATGACCATGCCTTCTTTAAGTAGCTAGTATTGATTCCCCCTATCGGCATGGTCATGTCCTCTTCAAGTAACTCTTTAAGTAGCTAAATCATTGATCTCATACCTTAGCAATTTTCCCACTTTTAACATCATAAAAAAGGGTTAAAGCAGTAAACCAAGTTGACAGAAATGCAGTTCAAGCAAATTCATGGCCACTTGGGCAACACTGAGCATGAGTAAAACTGCATAAAGTAATGAGACAAGTCAGTAGAAACAAGTCATTTTTCATTCATAAACAAAAGATCAGTAATCAAAGCATTACACAAATTATTACGAATGAGAACCAGAACAATGCCCACTCAGTTTCGAAGAAAAAGAGGAATGAGGACTGATTTAGAAAGTTAGGAATAGAAGGGATGACTTAGAGGCAAGGGATTGAAAGAATATAATTGGTAGAGCATATCCCTTAGCATAATATTTTCAGAAGCCTCATTTGAAGCTCACATTCTTTGCTGCCCCGCCTCCATGTTGAACCTTCAGGGCTGTCAATTTTTTTTTCCAACTTGGTCCCTCTGATAGTGCTGTTTCAGAAGCTGACCCTTTAGGCAAGCCATTTCAGTATCCCTGTTAGCAAAAGCAACTATCATAGCTTCCAACACTCGCCTGAGTTTCTCATAACATAAAGATCGGTAAAATCAAACTTACTCAAGGCCTCTGTGATGAATAAATCAATAATTGAGGAACCAAAAAGAAAATTTCATTTCATTTTTAAAAAAAAATCAGACACCCTCCTATTCATAATACTTTCAGTTCTCAGAATATCAACTTCCTCCTTTTGAATATCATCTTTTCCACATCTTCCTTTTGCTTGGTGGACCTGGTCCCTCTTCACACATAAAACATCTTCGTCATAAAAATCTCCAGTAAGAACAAAGGGTTTTACCATTTGAAGTATTTTTGAGAGAGGAGAAAAGTGGGTTTTAAAATTTTTTGATCTTGGAAGGGGATTTGAAAAGAAATAAGGAGTATAAAGGAAGTGAAAGGGTGTATTATGTGAAAGAAGATGTCATTTAGGTATTCAAAAGATGGGACAACGATCAGATACCTAAATGACAGACATGTGGCAATTGTAATGGTTCACATGCATAATTCAAAATGTAATGTTAAGAGTGCTAACCTTCGAGAACGGACCAGGTCCCTCTCTATAGTTTGAATGTGATTGCATATATCTGTCCTGACCTCTCCTTTCCTTCAGTCCTTTTGCCATGTTTGTATACCTACAAAAGGTATGAGACTGAATTTGCTAAACATACATAACTGAAAAGCAAGGATACCTGCTCCCTTTGCATAGTCATGAGGGAGTTGATTGCTTCAGGCATGATCTATTCAAGAAGGTTTCAGCATTTCCATCATCAGTTTGATTATTTCAGCCAGATCGTTAAAAGCTTCAGGCTGCTTCTTGATCCACAAGAGTTGAGCACATCAAGCTGCACTTGCCACATTCACTATCTTAGTTGTTGAAAGAGATACCAAATCTTGCCTTTTAGTTCCCCATGAGTGAGAGTTCAACCTTTAACATAAGTCATTCCTGAGACACTCTTTTAATTAACTCGATACCCAGCATAATCAACATCACATGTTCCTCCAAATAAAAAAAGTCTTTTGATGGACAAAATAGGATCAGGTCCCTGTTTTCTTCAAGTGTCTTCAGATTCTCTTAGCAGCCCTCAAATAAGATTCATTTGTACAAGAATGAGGTCTATGAGCCAGGTTCATCAACATCCAACTTCAAGTTAGTGCCCATGAGAGTATGAATTGTCTAATCATCCATAACTTGAAACTTTTTAAGCAGCTTCTCTGAACTGGTATCAGGTCCCTGTCTTTGATCAGACATCAATTGCCCTGAACACTGTGTTATCTTCTTCTCTGTAGCTAAGGTCCTATGAGAGTATATAACTGGTTCTTGCTTAGGGCTTTAGTGAAGATGTCAACCACTTGATCTTCCATTTTGCAAAACTTCATTATGACGTTACCCCTCTTTAACATTGTCTTGACTTCAAGCATGTTAAGCCATTTGAGCAGCTCATTGATGTACTTTTCTTGACACCCGGGGATACCGTTAGAGGTTTGCTTGATCTACAACTCCAATAAGAAATTTAATTCTTCCATTTTGTTCACTTCAAAACTCATTATTCATGAGTGCAACAAACTCTTCACATAACACCTCAAAGGTTGCTTCAAAGATGACATCATCAATATGTACTTGAATAATCAACAATTCATTTCCTTGTGATTTCAAAATGAGGGTTTTTTTTGACAATTTTACCTTTTTTAAAGCCATTGTTGAGTAGGAATTTGGATAACCTATCAGCTTGTTGGGGAACTGAGGGTCATACTTTGCTTCTTTCAAACTGAGCGTGATTAACTTCTTTATTCTCACCTTCATAATTCACATTATCAGTTTGAAATGAGTCATCTTTGTTCAAAACTGTCTAACGGACCAGGTCCCTCATCAGGTTCATCATCTGCATCAGCTTCGTTGAGATTGCTGCATTCATAAAGATGATGTTCTTCAATAAGCTCACTATTAAAATCGTTTCTCTGAATCTAAAGCAACCCTTCCATTTCAGAATCTTTTTTCTTTTTCAACTTCTCAACTCTTCCAGACTCATCAAAAATCACATGACCACCTTTTTATACACCCGATAAGCCTTGCTGGAGAAAGAGTATACCGCAACTATTCTTTCATCAATATTGAGATCAAACTTCTTAATATCATCCTTTTGGTCACAAAACATATAGTGTTCACCACTTCAGCCCGAAAGTTCTTTCAAAGATTAAAAGCCTGCTTATTCCACCTGAAGGATGGTCTGATCTGCTTCTCTTCAACACCATCGTCACAACCTTTGTCATCTGCAAATTTCATTTGGAGCAGACCGAGGACCAGGTCCTTTGACAAAAGTTTGTGCAGTAGAGAAACACTCACATGAGCACGTCTCTTGTGTCGTACCTCAACATTCTCACCTTGAGCACTAAGACAAGTGAGACTGTCACTACGAGCAGTATTCAGATCAACAATATACATGTTCTTGCATCTCTTTTCTGTCAAGATCATAACCCGAGAGAGCAAGTTTGTGACCACACATTTATATGATAAGAACTTGACTTCATTTTTGTTCATCACAAATCTGTGAAACACTTGAAAGATTGTACTTCAACCATTGATATAGTACACAACTTCAATGGATTGTTCCACAGATTTTCAAGTCCTGCCTACACCAAGAATTTACCATTTCTTGCCATTGCCAAAAGAAACACCTCCACATTGAAGTGTCTTGAGAGAGAAGAAGTTTTCAATTTTCTTAGTCATGCGTTTTGAGCACCCGCTATTCATGAACCACCACTGACTGTTACTACTTCCTCTCACTTGCATAGCAAATTAGTTGTTAGCCTTGGGAACCCATTTGAGACGGAGTTTCCAGTAGGCAGATAACAGAGTGATAAAAAAAGTCTTTTGTCCAGTGAGGCAAACTGGTTTTCTTCTACTTAGAACCATAAGGAGGACCAGGTCCCTTCTTCAATCTATTCCTATGTTGGGGATAGTTTGACGAACTTTCTCCATAATTTTTCAAAATAGGACAATCATTTTTAATATGTCCATCTCGACCACAATGTACACAAAGCAGATTATCAGCATCAAAAATAGATTTGATGTGAGGATTGTACGGGCAATCTATCTTCTTACAGCCCAGCCCCTCTTCTACTGTTGTTTCCTTAACCAATTAGATTTGCAAGGATCTTAGAGAAATTGGTCCATTTGAGGGATTTTTCAATTTCCTCTTTTACACAGACCAGGTCCCTCTCAAATTCAAGATTTCTTTCCAAAGCCAATTTCATCTTCATTTCAGCAGTATGCAACTTATTTTCAAGCTCCAGCTACAAGCTGCAATTGCCTCGTTTTTTCCTTTAAACACTATAGTAGTTATCCCCTTTATCTTTTCCTTCAATTCTAGATTTTAAGCTTTTAGAACAACCATTTGATTTTCAATATCAGATATTTGGGCAACTAAAACAATTTTTTCATCTTGAGAGATGTCTAGGCTATTTTTCACGAGATAATCCTCAGTTGTTAGCTTACTTATCACATCAAGTAATACAACAACTAGCTTTCTCAATTTACTGGTAGAAAATGTATTCAAGTTTTGCTTGAAATATGATAGGGTTACTTTTTCATCAACTTTCTCCTCATCTGACTTTCCCATGAAGGCATCATTAGAGTGCTTAGAATCATCTGAATCACTTGAGGAATCTTCCCATGCAGCCACATCCTTCTTTACTGCCTGGAAAAAGGCTTCTCTTCTGCTTTGCTTGTCACGGACCTGGTCCCCCCTTTTGTCTTTACCTTCTTCAGTCTTGATAAATTTCATGTGGTCAACTTTGTGCATAAGACAGTTTCCAATGGAGTGACCTGGTAGATCACACTTGCCACATACGTCACTTGAGCTGGTAGTCTTGTCATGATTTTCTTTCTTCTGATCGGCCTCATCAATCAGACCTGTCCTCTTGTCTTTGCCCTTGAGAAAGAGATCCTCCCTTTTTTTGTGCATCTCATGAACTTGAAGATGCTCAAATAGTGTATACATCATCATTACAGCAGGTTCTCTTGTCTTATTTCCAGTCACAAAATCATTTGTCCAAGATCTAGAAAGAATTTCCAGTATCTTAGAGACTTGCTTGACAACAGGGACTGGTTCTTCAAGGAACATGAGCTCATCTGTAATGGTGGAGAATTTGGTGCGCATTTCATGAATGGGTTCACCTTCTTTCATGGTGAAACCTTCAAACTGAGTAGTAAAGAGATCTAGCTTAGATTTCTTTATTTCCTCAGTGCCCTCATAAGTTGTTCTCAACAGATCCCAGATTTCCTTGGCTGATTCACAAGATGAGATTAAATCGTATTCATTCACACTAAGGCCACACATCAATAGCTTCCTTGCTTTGTGATTTTTCTGGACTAATGGTCTGTCAGAGTCATTATATTGTTGTCGAGTTTTGGGAATGACTCTTGTGACCTTTCCATCTTTAACCTCCATAGTTGCACATACGGACCTTTACATATTACGTCCTATACTTCAATATCCTCAGCCATGAGATAATCTCTCATCCGAATCTTCCAATGTCTATAGAACTGACCATCAAAGAAGAGGAGGTCTTGTGGGAGACTGACTTCTTTGCATGCTTACTGGTGTCGTCATTTCCTTTATGAATCTCTCTCTTGGTGTTAACCAGATAGAGAGCCCAAGCTATGATACTAATTGTTACAATGTATGCGTCCACCAGTGATCAAGGGACCAGGTCCATTCGACAGAATAACAGTGCAGAAAGTAAATATCACAATGTAAAACAGGCACAAGATTTTTACGTGGAAACCTCCTTGCTCAAGGGAGTAAAACCACGACCTGTCTCACATGATTTTCAACTATTTCCACTAATCTCTTCAAGCAAAAGTGAAACTCAGTTACAACCGAAGTGAAAAGAAGTTATAAATCTCACAACTAAGTAATACCTCTATTACTTAACGAGCCTAAACAGATACCACACTGCCCACTAAGCTATCACCCTTAGATAACTTAGACTTTGCTAAGCGGATACCATACCGCCCACTAAATCAACTAGCTCCTAGATGACTTAGAATTTGACTAAGCAACAAAACAATGCTGCCCACTAAACCAGGGAAACTCAACTGATTTAGGCTTTTAGAAACCGAAACAAATATCTGAATCCTTTATAAACTAGGAACAAATTTACAATGTACGCACGGAAGTATAACTCCTAAGAAACACTGATGCTTGCAGCTTGATCAGGTCCTTGTTGTGCTTGCCGGATAATACTTCTTGAAAGTGAGTCTTTGCAAGTATTCTTGAGAATCTTCAAGATGTAAAACTGACAAAACTCAAACTCAACAAAGACGCTTCAGCACTCTATCAGGTCCTTTTGTTGAACATGAGTATTGTTCTTCCTTGAGCACAAAGACATGTCACAACACCTCAGAGAAGAGACAAAGATAGCATCACTAACGTTCTGCAATGAAGATGAACCATAACAAAACTTACAGAAAATCCTTTATGTGTCGGCTTTTGGGGTAACCAATAATCTCATAGTATTTGTAACAAACCCGATTTCCAATACAAACACTGATATTTATAGTTATCTCTGAATACAAATTACAGCGGATAATACATACAACAAAGTAATAACACCCTAATTACGAGTAGCTTAACATAGAAGAAGATAACTAGAAAGAGATGAGATACTAGACCATAGAATGGAGATGAGAGGATCAGAAAGCCAATGCTTCACATAATTTGTCTGCCCCTTCTTCTAACTTCTAGTCCTTTTTAAAAGAGATACTAATTGGGCCTGGATCTCCAATTAAAAGTATTTAATAGCCCATAGGCCCTTACCGAGTCAGCTTGGTTCACAACAGTATTCCTTCCCAACATTCTAAGTGAATGCATCCCATCCCTTAAATCTGAATCAGTAGTTATCAAAATCCAATCTTCATCTTCATCTTGATACTTCATTGAAAACCTTTGAAGTGATATGTTAAGCCTCTTTTCCACTTGCCCTTCCAATTCTACCCTTGTTGATGAAAGGGAGAGTTGAAACTTTATGCTATCGCCTCTATATGTAACCTTTAAAGTCATCACTATATCACAAGGTTTTCCTATTGCAAGAGACCTTTTGTGACAAATGATATGTGCCTTTTTCTTGGGAAAGAGCAGGCCCACATATGCTTCAGTAGCTTGAAAAGATACGCCTTGTCTAACATGGAAATTAACCTTTCTAGTCTTGTGATGTGGCTATCTAGTGATTTCATATTCTCAACATATTCGTTGCTCGACTAACTACAATAAAAGAAGTCCACAAAAGGGATTTCAGTGAACCTATGCATAAATCATTTCGGTTAAAGGCATAGTAGCGTACATAAATATAATAATAACACACAAGGAATTATGAACCTCAAATGCGCTCAAGTTAGTGAACTTACCACGTAGATTTTTTGCAGCATCTTGAAGAGTCATGACAAAATGCTGCTCCAGAATCTTGTGAGTAATCCCATGATCTTTTTCTATCCTTTGTATTGCGTTGTTCTTATGTGAATGGATATTGTCGTTGTTAGTCATTGCATTTGCCGCAAAATTAATTTCTAAATTTGGTTGCTCAAAGTGTGAATCAAGTTGCATCATTTCACAGCTTCCTCTATTGGATGAGGAAGTAACGGATGAACTTCCACTGCCTCTTCACAAATGAGTGAGTCACGCTTGTGTGATAAACATGAAGAAACCAGTAGTGCATTAGCACCATTATTCTTCCCGTTCTGTAAATTTGACTGTTGACAGAAAGGATCAATTTCTGTTGTTTCTCCTCCATCTTGAAGTGATTGAACACTTGTAGATGTTGGTCAATTTCAAAGGAGTCAAGTTCATCACTTGGGGTAACTTTTTACAACTTCACCGATCATCCTCTGCCCTAGTTCATTTCCAGAAGCAACTATGAAACCGGGAAGTTGTTCTTTCATTGTGTATAAAAGCATGTTTATGAAAGTCTTTGTATCTCTAACAACCATTTCCTTGGGTGGCAGAAAGCACTCAACTACGCAAATAAAATTGTTGGCGCATTTACTTTGCAAACAAATAGCAAAACTCTGAGTGAATCTAGCTTTTCGTGCACTAGGCACCAAAGCTATAAAAATGATAACCCGGCCTTTATATTGCCAAGTCTTTCATCATCCAACGGCTATAAAAATGATAAGATAAGCTATGAAATTAGTGGGACTAATCTCTTTTTTATTTACTTATATTTATTTTTCCAAAATAAAAAGGGCAACAACCACCATACCTCTAAAAGTCCAAGAAGTATGTTTATTGGGTTAGGAATGTACAACCCAACTGATTCGAAATTCAACCACTAAGGTTGGGAAGAGGGAGAGATGGTTGTGTAGATACAATCTCAAATACACCAAGGCACCGCTGATTATGGAGGTTGGAAACCGAAAATGCATAATAAGAATGATATTCACAACAGACTCACTCACAAAAGATGGACTTAATGGATCGCTGGTATTCCAACTCGTCGTTGTGTTTTATGCTCCAAAATGCCCAGCCATTGAACTTCAGTTAAGACCAGTCCAGTTTACAAGGCATTAGGTCACATACTTCTGAAGGTTGCTGAACAACATGCTCCATACTATACAATTGAATTTCACTGCCTCTGCCCCCTCGCTCAATTGTCGAAAAGTCGTCGAGTTACTACTATTTATATTCAATATATAAAATCATCAATAATTCTCCATTTATATCACACTAGTAAGTAATTAAATTGTACAGTAGTATTAAAATACCATTTATAAGGAAACGGTGCAAATGGATCAAGAAGCTCAAGAGATTCAACAAGCTCCACCATGTACCCAATGTGGAAATTGTCAAAACGAAGGCATAAATTCCTACTATGTGATTTCTTATTGAATTTACAGAAAAGAAGCCAAAAAAATAAATGTTTTGAAATGTCCAACAATACTTGCCAGTGATTACTCCATTTGTCCAATAATAGTTATCCATGGTACTATTTTGAAATGTACAATAATACTTGTCTACTTTATTAAATCAATAGGTAATTTTATACTTAGTTCCTAATTTACCCTTATCGTTAATTATAGTCATTTCTCTACAACATTTTTCAAGACATTGTATTTATTATATTCAAAAGGTGATTAGTAAAATTACACTTCTATTTATAGTTTCTTAAAAAGTGTGTAAAGTCAATACTCCTTTCATTTCAAATTAATTGAATTGTTGAGACATTTTTCAATTTTCAAATTAGTTTAATTGTTCAATCTTCATTACTACTTTTAGAATATTTTCCAATTTTACCCTTCATTAGTTAGTATTGAAATTAGTATTATAATTAATGTTTAGTTATTTTAATCATAAATTTGACAATAATTAATAAGGGTAAAAATGAGAAATTATGTCTAATTTATCTCTTACCCTTCTTTTCTTAAAGCATGTGAAACACGTCAATATTTCAATTAATTTGAAATGAAGGAAATAGTAGACAAATATTATTAAACATAGGAATAAATAATATTTGAATTATCATTACATTTCGATTGGGACCATGAATCAAGAAAAGGAGGGAGCCAAAGAAATTAGAGAAATCTTGAAAGGTTCAAAAGGTTATGATGTATGACATTAAGGTTCAAAATGTTATAATTTTTGTTATTCATCGGAACTTATACAAAGTTACTAGCTTTTAAGTACGTGCATTGCATGTGAATTCCTTATTAATATTAAAAGAAAGTTAAAACTCATATATATAATATTAAAAATCATATTGAGTTAAATAAAAAGTAACCACAAAAAGTTCCTAAAGTATTAAAAATCATATTGAGTTAAATAAAAAGATACCATATCAAAACATACTCAATTGAAGAAGAAAACTGTAAAACGTAGAGAGCATTTGTGGGAGCTTTTCTTCATAGACTCAAAAACTGTGAAGTTATGTACAAGAGTAATGCTTTTATACATTGATGACTAACTAACAAACTTGTAACTAACTAACAACTTGTAACAAACTTAATTAATAATCCAGTGTGAAGACGTCTTCAAGGCACTGATGTGCACTTGATCAATTCCTCAACATCCCCCCTCAAGCTAGGAGCCATGAAGATGTTCTTCATGCCTAGCTTGGACACCAAATAAGTATGTTGACCAATACCAAGTCCTTTGGTAAGAATATCAGCTTGTTATTCAATATGGGAATATGCAGCAGCTTCACCAAGCCCATTTGCACCTTTTCTCTGATGAAGTGACAATCAATGTCAATGTGTTTGGTACGTTCATGGAAAACAGGATTAGTGGCAATCTGGATCGTAGACTTGCTATCACAAAACACAGTTACAGGACCATTAAGACCAACTCCAAGCTCTGAAAGTAACCCCCTTAACCAAACAATTTCAGCTATAGTGGAGGCTAAGCTCCTATACTCAGCTTCTGCTGAGCTCCTAGAGATGGTGGACTATTTCTTGGATTTCCAGGAGATAGGTGAGTCTCCAAGTTTAAGCAAAACACCAGTGACTGACTTTCTTGTACTAACACAAGATCCCCAATCAGCATCACAGTATGCTGTGAGATTAATATCAGCACAAGCTGACATGAAAACACCAAGGCCTGGAGATTGTTTCACATACTTGACCACCCTTGCTACATCAACCATATGAGACACTTTAGGAGAATGCATATACTGACTGAGGCATTGAACAACAAATGCAATATCTGGTCGAGTTATGGTCAAATATAGGAGCCTTCCTATCAATCGTTGGTATTCACCTGGATCACTCAATAATTGATCACTATCATCCTGTGTATGCTGATCAAATTCAAGTGAAGTCAATATTTTGTTGACTTCCATTGGTGCTTGAAATGGCTTAGCACCTGTAAAGCCTAAAGTACTGATCAATTCCACAACATACTTTCTTTGGTGCATTAAAATATCATCTTTGCTTCTAGAAAACTCAATGCCAAGAAAGTATTTTAGGTATCCGAGATCCTTAATCTTGAAACAGTGCTGTAAGTAGTCTTTTGTCTCTTAAATCAGGCCTGTATTGCTTCCGGTGATCAAGAGATCATCAACATAAACCAAGACTACAACAAGATCTTTATCAATCCTTTTAGTGAACAAAGAATAATCCAAATGACTTTGAATAAATCCTGAATTGGTTAAGACAGTTGTTAGTTTGATATTTCATTGTCGAGATGCTTGTTTGAGGCCATATAGAGACTTGGATAACTTGCAAACCTGATTGCCTTTATCTCCAGCAAAACCTAATGGCAATTCCATGTATACTTCCTCATGTAAATCCCCTTGCAAGAAGGCATTATAAACATCAATTTGGTGAATATCCCACTTCTGCACAACCGCTATGGATATAACTGTTCTTACAGTCACCATTTTTACCACTGGTGAAAATGTTTCTTGATAGTCGAGTCCCTCCTTCTGATTGTATCCTTTAGCGACCATCCTGGCTTTAAACCTCTCCACCTCCCCTGTAGCTTTATATTTAATTTTGTAAACCGATTTGCATCGAATAGCCTTCTTGCCTAGAGGCAGGTCCACAACAGACCAAGTAAAATTATCCTCCAATGCCTTTATCTTTGATTGCATGGCCTTTATCCATCTGGGATCTTTCACAGCTTCCTTGTAAGTGTTGGGCTCATATTCTGTAGATAGGTAAGCAATGTAGGCTTGATATTTAGGACTCAGGCTGGAATAACCAAGCACATCTGATAATGGATAAACACAAGCATGTGCTCCTGGAAGTTCGCTCACATAATTTTGCAGCCAAGTAGGTGGTTTAAGATGTCTGGTGGACTTTCTAGTTGGTATAACAGTAGATGGGGCTGATGGAGCTGGTAAAACATCATGTTCAGCAGCATGTCCAATCTCCAAGGAGCCATCCTCATCAACTAAATGAGGAAATACATCAATATGCACATTACTGTCAGCAACAACCAGTTCCTCTGTATAGACAACCTCAGTTCTGTTTAATTGTGATTCTACAAGAGGTGAGGTGTGGACATTGAAAGGAGTAACATAATCAATGTTGGATGAAGTACAATGTGGAAAATCCTCAGTACTTAGAGATGACTGACTTAAAGGAAAAAGATCTTCATGAAATACAATATCTCTACTTATGAAGCATGACTTAGTATCCAAATTATACCGTTTATATCCTTTATGATGAATGCCATATCCCAATAAGACAGATTTGATGGCCCTGGGAGCAAATTTGTCTTGTTTGGGTAATGTGGAAGCATAGCAAAGACATCCAATCACCTTCATATGGTCTAAGGAAGGAGCATGACCATATAACATCTCAAAAGGTGATATGTTTTGAAGAACTGAAGAAGGGATCCTATGTATGACATATACTGCTGCTTCAATACAATGACCCCAAAATTTTAGTGGGAAAGAGGACTGAAATCTAATAGCTCTGGCTGTTTCGAGAATGTGTTTATGTTTTATTTCTACCACTCCATTTTGTTGAGGAGTGTAAGGACAAGAACTTTGATGTATAATACCATGTTGCTGAAACAAACTAGAACATGACTGATTAAAAAACTCCAAACCATTATCGGATCTGAAAGATTTTATCTGCCTTCCAAACTGATGTGACACCATAGTTTAAAATATGAGATACATCATACTTTAGTCTAAGCAAGAAAACCCAAGTCCAACTAGTATAGTCATCAACCACAGTGAGAAAATACTTCATACCATTGTAAGTTTCAACATGATAAGGTCCCCATACATCTAAATGAAGCAAATGAAATGCAACATTTGTTCGAGTACTACTAACAGGAAACGACATTCTAGTTTGTCTAGAAAGAGGACAAACATTACAGTGTTGTAATTGAAAACAAACATTATTTTTGAATTGAGGAATCCTTCTTAAGACTGCCATTGGAACATGTCCTAGCCTTCTATGCCATAGATCAGGATGAGATGATTTAGATACAGCCATAGATTTCCCTTCAGTCATGTAAGTATTATTGTTTTGTTTATTCAGTATGTATAATCCATCTTATTCTCTACCAGTCACCTTCACTTTCACAGTGCAAGGATCCTGAAATACACATTGTTTAGGATAGAATGTAACGGAACAATTCAAGTCTTTTGTCACCTTGGAGACTGACATAAGATTGAATCTAAAAGATGGCACACAAAGAACATCTTTAAGGA
>JAJOOH010010525.1:0-27149 GCA_029582605.1 Solanum gracilifrons | reverse complement strand
TATTTAAGTAAAACTAAAATCTTTTTGAGACCATTTTCGAATATTTATAAAAATGTACCAATTATATACGTAACACATATATTATTTAAAAATTATAAATAAGTGATAAACTATTTAAAATGACTTGAAAATATTTTCATTTTTATTTTATATTTTTTTTTCTTATTTAAAACTAATTATTCGAAATCATTTGAAATTAAAAAGCTCGATGATTAATCTATATTGTGGAGGTCCAAAATTGGGTGTCAACAAAGGGCACAAATGAATAAGTTCTTATTTGGGGTATCTGATCTGGTGAAGACCGAGTGCAGGAATGATATGCTTCTAGGGGCTATGGATATCTCCCGACTAATGACTTATGCTCAACAGGTTGAGGGAGATAAGCATAGGGAAATGGCTAAGGATAATAAAAAGGCCAGTACAGAAAATTATGAATACTCACACCAAAATTCGAGTGGTGGGAATTGCTTGTAGTTTCATAAAAGGTCTAGTGCCCCAACACCTACATCAGCTAGTGCTCCATCCCTAGGTATCGATAGGATCACAAAGCAAGGGCATCAGGCTCTAAGTCACATGGGAGTGCTTCAGGTAACCGTACTTTTCCAACTTGTCCAAAGTGTGGTAAGAACCATCCGAGCGAGTGTCTTGTAGGCAGAGAAGGTTGTTTTGGGTATGGTCAGTCTTGCCATAGGGTGTAGGATTGCCCTTCTTCCAGGAAAGGGCAAGAAGGTAACAATAATAGGGCTCAGTCTACAGCTCCAGCAGCACCAGCAAGTCACCCAACTTAGCAGGGTGCCTCGTTTGGTAAAGGTGTTGGTCAACACTAGAACAGGCCATATGCTCTTCAGGCTTGCCAACACTAGGAAGATTCTTATGATGTGGTCACTAGTACATTACAAGTCTTCCATTTAGATGTTTATGCATTATTAGATTTAGGGGATACACTTTCCTTCGTAAATCCCTATATAGCAATAAATATCGGTGTCAGTACATAAAATCTTTCAGAACCCTTCTCAGTCTCTACACCAGTTGGTGACCTAGTTATAGGTAGACGGGTATACAAAAATTGACATGTCACAGTTTCTTAGAAAGCCACCTCAGCAGACCTTGTAGAGTTAGAAATGGTAGATTTTGATATCATTCTAGGCATTTATTGGTTATATTCTTGTTATGCCTCAATAGATTGTAGAACTAGGATCGTTCGGTTTCAGCTTCCAAATGAGCCATTCTTAGAATGGAAGGGTAGTAGCTCGGTGTCTATAGGTCGGTTTATCTCTTACCTTAAGGCTAGAAAGATGATCTCTAAAGGGTATATCTATCATCTTGTTCGGGTTAAGGATTCAAACTCTGAAATCCCAATTCTTGAGTCAGCCCCAATAGTAAATGAGTTTCCATAAATGTTCCCAAAAGATATTCTCGGAGTTCCTCCCGAAAGGGAAATCAACTTCGAAATAGATCTTTTTTAACATACCTAGACCATTTTGATTCCTCCTTACAGAATGGCTCCAACCGAGCTTAAGGAATTGAAAGAGCAGTTGAAAGACCATCTAGATAAGAGCTTCATCAGACCCAGTATCTCTCCATAGGGTGCTCCAATGGTGTTCGTGAAAAAGAGAGACAGTTCTTTCATAATGTGCATTGACTATCGTCAGTTGAACAAAGTTACAATTAAGAATAAGTATCTCATCCCCAAGATTGATGACTTGTTCGACCAACTTCAAGGTGCTAGTTGATTTTCTATGATAGACCTCACATCTGGCTACCATCAGCTCAGAGTCAGAGATAGTGACATTCTAAAGACAGCCTGCAGGACTCGGTATGGTCATTATGAATTTGTAGTTATACCTTTTAGACTAATAAATACTCCTGCGGCTTTCATGGACTTAATGAATTGGGTGTTCAAATAGTATTTGGACTTGTTCGTTATCGTCTTTATTGATGACATCCTCATTTATTCTCGGGGTGCGGAGGAGCATGCAACTCATTTGAGAGTTGTTCTATAAAATCTCAAAGATTGTCAGCTATTCACTAAGTTCAGAAAATGTGAACTTCTAGTTACAGTCCGTCGCTTTCCTTGGTCATGTGGTATCCAGCGAAGGGATCCAAGTGGATTCTCAGAAGATTGAAGCAGTACAACACTGACCCAGACCCACTTCTAAAATAGATATTAGGAGTTTATTGGGTTTGGCCAATTATTACAGGAGGTTTGTTGAAGGATTTTCATCAATAGCCTCCCTACTAACCAAGTTGACTCATAAGAAGGTCAAATTTCAAGTGTCAGATGAGTGTTAGAAAAGTTTCTCAAAACTAATGACTAGGTTGACTACAGCTCCTTTCTTGACTCTACCAGATGGCTCAGATGGTTATATGATTTATTGTGATGCCTCTAAGGTCGGCCTAGGTTGTGTGTTGATGCAGCGAGGTAAGGTCATAGCTTATGCTTCTAAAAAGCTTAACGTCCATGAAAAGAACTACCAAACTCATGACCTTGAGATTGCAGCCATAGTATTTACCCTAAAGATTTAGAGACACTACTTGTATGGTGTTTATGTTGATGTGCTCACAGATCATAAGAGCCTCCAGTATGTGTTCACCTAGAAAGAGTTGAATCTTCGTCAAAGAAGATGACTGGAATTCCTCAAAGACTATGACATGAATGTGCTTTACCATCCTGGTAAGGCCAATGTAGTGGTTGATGCTCTCAGCAGACTGTCTATGGGTAGTGTAGCACATGTTGAGGAAGAAAAGAAAGAGTTAGCAAAAGATGTTCACCGGCTTGCTCGCTTAGGAGTTTCCCTTACAGACACATCAGATAGTGGTGTGATAGTTCAAAATGGATCGAAATCTTCATTGGTAGCGGAGGTTAAGGAAAAATAGGACAGTGATCCGATATTACTTCTGTTGAAAGGTGCAGTTCATGAGTAGAAAGTTGAGGTTTTCTCCCTAGGGGGAGATGGTGTGCTTAGTTACCAGAATCGCTTATGTGTTCCTAATATGAGCGAGTTGAGGCAACAAATCCTTACAGAAGCCCAAAATTCCAGATATTTTATTCATCCAGGTGCCACTAAGATGTACCGTGATCTACGGGAAGTCTTTTGGTGGAACGACGTTAAAAGGGACATAATAGACTTTATGGCTAAGTGTCCTAACTGTCAACAGGTTAAGGTAGAACACTAGAAACCAGGAGGTATGACTCAAGAGATTAACATTACTACATTGAAGTAGGAAGTGATAAACATGGACTTTATTACGGGTTTACCTCGTACTCCCAGACATCATGACTCTATTTGGGTGATAGTGGACAGAGTCACTAATTTCACTCACTGTTTGGCTAACAAGACTAAAAATTCAATGGAGGACTACGCCAGACACTACATTAATGAGATAGTCAGGTTTCATGGGGTCTCCTTGTCTATCATCTCAAATAGAGGTCCTCAGTTTACCGCTCATTTCTGGAAATCATTTCAGAAAGGTCTTGGTAATCAAGTAAATCTCAGTACAACATTTCATGCACAGACAGATGGTCAGGCAGAACATACCATTGATACCTTAGAGGACATATTGAGAGGGTATGTGATCGATTTTAGGGGTAGTTGGGATGATAACCTACCTTTCATAGAGTTCTCCTATAATAACAGCTTCCATTCCAGTAATCAAATGGCCCCTTATGAGGCATTATATGGGCATAGATGTAGATCTTCGGTTGGTTGGTTCGAAAAAGGTGAAGCAGCCATGATTGAGCTAAATTTGATTCACGAGGCTATGGAAAAATTTCAACTCATCAGAGATAGACTAAAGATAGCTCAGAGTCGTCAGAATTCCTATGCATATGTGAGAAGAATGGACTTAGAGTTTGAAATCAATGATTGGGATTTCCTAAAAGTGTCACCTATGAAGGGTGTGATGAGATTTGGCAAGAAAGGGAAGCTCAGTCCTAGATAAATTACAAAATCTTGAAAAAGGTTGGTAATGTGGCATATGATTTTGAGTTGCCAGCAGAACGAGCAGCGGTTCATGCAGTCTTTCATATTTCCTTGTTGAAGAAGTGTGTGGGTGATCCGATATCAGTAGTACCATTAGAGAGTGTGGTTGTGAAAGATAGTCTCACTTATTAAGAAGTGTCTGTTGAAATTCTTGATCGTCAGGTTCGTAGGTTGAGATATAAGGAAGTCACTTCAGTAAAGGTTTTGTGGAGGAGTTAGACCGTAGAGGGAGCTACTTGGGAAGCCAAAGCAGCCATGATGGCTAAGTACCCTCACATCTTCCCTACTAATTCAGTTTCAGCTTGAGGTAATAGTTCCTCTCCAGTCTCTCAGTTTACTCTTTTGTAATTCAGTCTCAGTATCTTGTTCCCTCAGTTATTCTTTCATTTCAACATATTTGCATGTTCATAGAACTCAGTTCAGTTAGATATCAATTTCTAGTAATTAGTGGTAGGGATTGCAGCTCTTTCCCTCCATACTCAGCTTGTTTAGGCTTCATTCAAGGACAAATGTTCCCAAGGGGGAGAAATTGTAACACCTTGGTTTCAAGAAAGTAGAAAAATGCAGCTATCCAGAACCTGGTGCCTGAACCACGGAAGCCACTGATGGTATGTGGTCTGACACACGGTCAGTAGGTTGGTTCCATTGTTGGGGTCTAATGTTTGATGGTCTCTGATCCTACCCACGGCCAACCAGTACGGTCCATGGTTGGACCATAGGTTTGACCGTAGGTGAGGGTCAACAACTATTTAGAGGAAAATGGGTCAACTTTAAACGGTCATATCTTTTAGCACAAAATGAATTAGGTGGTCACTGACCTATCAAATTAAAGAAAATTGAATCCTCTTTCTAACGACATCTAGTTTGCTAAAATTCAAGCGTGAAGTAAAATGTTATGCTCGTTTTAGTGACGCCCTGTCGGGCAGAGAATGAACGAAGACCCCATATGACGGTTAGTAGTTCGAACCACGGTCCGCCAGTCCCACCGTTGATGGCCTTCGTCAGCTTTTAAGTCAGGGTCATTTTTTGTCTTTTCCCTATGCGTTGGGGCACTTAAATTACGTCGTTTGATGCCTAAACTACGTTATTTTACTCAGTCTAAGCCTAATAATCTAGTCAAACATACCCAGAACCCTCATTCTCCAAAAGTCATCTAAATTAGAACGAAAATAAGAGAAAGATGTGCCAGTTTATTTCAAGAACAAGCAACATTGTTCTTCAAGTTTTAGCCCTAAAATCGAAAGGATTTCTCCATAGATTTTGTCACTAGGTATGTTGGATTTCACTAATGGGTTCCTTTCATCCACTACATCCTTATAGCTCAATCAGTTCCTTGATTCTACATAGCTTTTTTGGACCTAGAGTTTGTAAAATCTTAGGAATTTGTTGTGATTTCAGTTACTATAGAATCCACAGTCTAAATATCATATTTTATTGGAAATGTTGCATAATTCCTTGTATAAAACTCAGAACCCTAGTTTGTGTAAATTCTCTTAGTATATGAATTATGCTTGCTAGGTTAGTTAAACAGAAAATCATGCTACAAATTTTGAATCTCACATTCGCAGTATATAAATGTTGCATTCTCAGTTAGCATGTCAATATTTTGAGCTATTAATATTTAGTGCATTTTAGCTTCATATGTATTCAGTTGGGAGTAGATTTAGCATCGAGTATGACTAGGGTTCAGTGTACTCTCATAGTCCCAGAACAACGTGCCCGCGTAGGATTATATGTCCTCTCTATTGTGCATCACTATTAGTGATCACGCCACACTCATGCCTTTATACCCCTGATAAGGTATATTGGGTCCTCTCGATGGGGCGTATACATTGGACTCCACGTTTAGCTCACGTGGTTTATGTCGGTTAATAATAGCTCTCACAATCAGACTCTTAATGCATTGACCAGGTTTTCAGCAGTTACTTCAGTATACAATTCACCATGTTATCTTCATGATTAGTACTTGGTCATTGCATCCAGTTTAGTTTTTTCAGTTATACTTCATTACATATCTATATCATTGTTCAGATTATATCATTGCTTAGTTATGCATTGTTCAGCTTATATATTTTGTTCATCTTAGCATATATATATCATGCATGCTCAGTACATTCAAAGTATTGACGCATACTTTTGCGCTACATCTTTTCATGATGTAGGTTCATGCACTCAACATCCAGATCAAGCTTAGATCGATTCTCAGTCCGACTTCAACAGCATCAATGTGAATCCTCATACTTCGAGGACAATAGACATGCTTTCCATTTTAGTTTTTATATTCAGTTCTAAGTTTTTGTTAGAGTTATCTGAGGGCATACCCCAGCAATTCAACTCAGTTAGAGGTTTTTCACACATAGTAGTAAATTCAGCTTGAGTTGTTAAGTGGTTGTGTCACGACCCAGGGGTACACCCTATAAGTAACATGGCAAACAAGACCCCAAAAGGCCTAATACAAGCCACTTAGAATATCATAACATAAAGATAATAGAAAATGGTCTGGAAATTTAAAAAAATTTCCATACATTCGGAAGCGGAAGTCTCTAACACTTTTTCAAACCATCTAAAACATGAATAGTTTTTGGGACGCAGCCCATACAAAAGTTCTAACATAAAAATGAAAGACATAAAGGAAAGGTGATCAAATCCTCGATGCTATGAGAACTCACCAAATCTCCACTCCTTGCTCTACTATGAACCTAGGGGGATGGAAATCAATATCGTCGGGCCCTACATTTGATAAGAATGTAGGGAAGAGTATGCGTTAGTACAAAATGTACTAAATATGATTGCTAGAACAACATCATCAAGATCATAATATGAGCATTAGTCAACATAAGACATAAGCATAAGAGATAACAACATAGTCATAGGCATAATCAATGCATCTAAATCATCATAATGTAAGAGAAACACTTCATAAGTAACCTCAAAGCATACTTGTGCAATGCATGGATAAGACCCCATATATCTCACCCATGTTAAGTAACCACTTTAGGCCATTATTCATGTTCATAATCTTTTGATCTTATCCTTAGCTCATTTCTCATAGACAAGGGAACATTCACCTTTAGTCAAACATAACAAAGAAGGCAACTATAGCAGCAATCCAAGCTAAGCATACATCATATAAGCAAATCTCATATTAAAACATACTTACGATACTTCCTTGAAGTAAACTTGAGTCATCATAATCATGATACTTTGATTAGGGACTTGTCCCTCTTTAGTCATTCTTACTAATCATGGAAGAGTATCTATTTACTAGTCCAAGACGCATCATCACTTATGAAAGGTTACGATTTACCAATTCAAGGCTATCAAGGAAAAGTACCTCATCATGCTAGACCAAGCTACTATGGAAAGCACACTCTTATGCACGTCCAAGCTACTCAAGGAAGGGTACTATTGCTCAATCCAAACTATCATGAAATGGTGTGGCCACACCAAGTCAAGCTATCATGCAGGCATCCTCTCATGCTATTTCAAGCTACATTGGAAGGGTACGATTTCTCAATCCAAGCCTATCCATGAGTTCTACTATCTCAAGCTACCATGCATGGTCTTGTCTTACCAAGTCAAGTTATTCATGAAGAGATATCACATCACTACTTCAAGCTAGCATAGTTCATACATGCTTTGATTCATTTTAGGTGAGCAAGCCTTTCAACCTAGAATTATTCTATGTGAGAAAACCTTTCACATTGTGTTCATTATGTGTTCATGAGAATGTCCTTTCAAGAAACACAGCATCAACATCATAATCATTGGCACTTTACTATCAAAGTGTTCTTAGAGAATTTACATAGGTTCTATAAGACATGCATAATATCATGCATTCATAATATAGGTCATAAGATATATTATGTAGATAAAGTCCTTCCACAATAATTCTATCTAATAGTCTACCATTATCATATAAGATTCACCCTCCAAGACTTAACATTCATAATTCATCATATTAGATTTACTCTCAACGCCTTAATAAACAACATTCCTAGCTACAAGTGATGCTTATCATGACCAACGACACTACTTCCAATTAAAGTGTCTACGATCGTCGATAATATAGTAACCCACCAAAGGGTTGGGGTCGTGTGCCAAGGGAGTGATTTTGAGAATTTATAGGAAAATAAAATTTAGTTCTAACTGGCCGTAATTAAAGATATTAACGGTTAGAAACATTGTAAATTAAAGGGGGGCACGAAAGTGTAAAATATCAATTTAGGGGTTTTGTCACAAGTGTGGGGAGAAGTTCTTGGGGTGTGACCGCAATATAAATTGATATAAATAACTGAGTACATGCTTTCGATAGGAAATTTGTTGGTTAATAGTGACCTGGCTCAGCTTTAGATGGAAATAATTTCTCTCTCGAGTAACTTACCCCGTTTCAAATGGGTTTCTCTCGAACACCCATTTGCCGCATGAAGGCCAGCCTACGCCTAACCCCACTCACTCTCTCGAGCTGAGTGTTCGGATATGGGACTAGGGCTCACTCTCGCAGGCTGAACCTCATGTCGACCCACTTCTTAGGCTATCAGTCTAGCCATCTTGGTTTTGCCACCTATCTCTCGAGCAAGCCAAAAACAAATGGGTGGTTTTGTATTTGCAACTACAAACCCATTAAATTAAACCCCAACCACTAGGTGAAATTACCATTAAAATACATCTAACCTATCAGCAAGAAAAACACCAACAATAATATCAATACATATTTGCTAAATCACACCCCAAGATTGGGGGGTTTTAGCCACACATCAAGAAATAAGAAATTATACCTAAAATGATAGAGAAATCAAATGGGTATAAGAAATTAAACTTTAAGTAAAGGAAGAACAATGGATAAGACCCACTTCCAATTTGGGGAAGATGAACTCCTTCTCCCTCTAAGTCTCCTAAAAACCCTCTCCAAACTTGAGAGAAAATAAGAAAGCTAAAGTGAAAATTACAATTATATTTTTACTCTGATGTTCCACACAAAAACTAGTAAAGAGTTTAGTATTTATATTCTTCAGAAAATAGTGTTGATGGATCGCTCAGCGAGGTTAGTCGCGAACGCCGAATGACTCGGCGATTCGCCCTTCTTCTAGTTCATCGCCATTTTTGCTTTGCCTTCAGCATCTGTGCATTGTGGATCATTGGGCGGCATACTTCTGCTTCGCAGAACTGATCGGGGAAACAAGGACTACTTCTTTCATCGCCTTTTTGATCCTTCTCCTTCAGGGCTTCGGGTACTAGAACCAAAGGCGGAGTGCGTCCCTTCGGTGAATCACCAAGCATGATTGGCAGCGCTCAGGCTTCATCTTCTTCATTCTTTTCAGCCTTTTTGTTCCTTTTTACGCCTAAGTGTCCATGCTTCCACTAACACTTCAAATACCTGAAACTTAAGTGTTTTCATCAGATATTTAGACTAAATAAGCATTTGAGGACACTATTTCTATTTTTAAAAAAGCCCTAAATGAGTCCAATTTGTGGACTCATCAACACCCCCAACTTAAACTTTTGTTTGTCATCAAGTAAATCTCAAGTTCATCAGTTCAAATAGGATGTCTCAAACAGTGCTACAAAAGACTAAATCATGAACATACACAACAAGACTCAAATTACTCATGCAAAGAAAAAGTGTCTAATCAAATATTCAAGTTGTGACACACCATTACCAAAGATTCTCATGCTCGCAATACTTGCAACTTGTGCAAGTTCAAGCTCAACAAAAACTATCTAAATGCCCACACATAAAGAATGATCTCATCTTCACACACAAAGGTTAATCAATACAAGACCAGGAATCAGATGCAACGCTCACACTCAAAAAGAGGAACACAGTGCATGTTTTCACCCATAGGCTTGCCCGTATTTTCCAATCGATCTTTGATTTGGCTCACTCAAGATGAAAAAGGTCTTTCTAAGGCTTGTAATGGGGCTGAGTACAAATGTATGGTCATTTAGGCTCATTGACTTTTTCCTCATGAGATGTGGTATTCTCAAGGCATCCCCTTCTTTTCCTTTATCAATTCTTTTTTCTAGTGCTTCTAAGTCATCTTTTTATTCACCTCCATGGATTGCTTGGAATCCCAATTTCTTTTATACTTTTATTCCACAACTTTTCTTTTTCATTCTTTTCTTTTTTTTCTTTTCTTTTGTTTATATGGAGGGTTTCCATTTTTCCGCAACACCATGGGTTAAGGGAGACTTTTCTGGCACTTCTTGACTTCTCCTTTTCGTTGTTCACCACACCCCCAACTTAGGCTTTTGGCCAAAGTTGGTTATTCATTAAACCACAAATCAAGAGGATTATAGGTAGTGGATCAAGTAAGGTCTAGGGTTCATCAAGGTTCTTTCAAAGAAAGGTAAGGCTCAAAGGGTGTTCAAGAGAGTTTCACACGCTCACAGGTAGGCCACAAAAGAGGTATATGTCAAATTGGCTCACACTCTTCAAAAGTTGCGTAAGATCATTTTAAGAGCACACCTTACTAAATCAATCAGACTAACGGGGCAAAATCTAGGTTTATTCATGCAAGGTTCAAAGTAAGCTCATCACACAAGGCATCGACACTTAAGTCAAACAAGACAACACACTTTCGCAAGTGTGCAACGGTCGTTATAAGAGAATCAATTTGACAAATGGCTAATCACAACGAGATGCAAAGAGTTCACATAATGTCTATGCAACTTCATTTTTTATCGTCGTAGCCGCACATTCATATTTGTTCGATTGAGAGCACTATTCAAATCATCGGTATTGATCAAAACCGAGACTTGAATTTGTACATGAACAACCACTTTCAACACAAGAGGTGGAAAAAAATTTCAAAAATTGAAAATTTTTCGGAAGGGTCAAAATTATATTTCAATTAAACCCAAAAGAGAGCCATAAGTTCAAACAATCGTAAAGAAGTTTTAAAAACACAATTAAAAATAAATAACCCAAATGTACACCAAAACACATGTATTCGAAACAAGCAAAACAAGGTGGGCCTCACTCCACCACAAATAATAGCGTTTGTCCTCAAATGCAAATAATGACAGTATCCATAGTTGAAGAAAGATAAGATAAGGAGAGAGGTCCTGTCTATGCAGTCTCGTTATCTGTCGGGGTATCAGTGCCCAGTGCATCTCCCTGAAGTAAAACAATGGTCCCTGGAGTATTGTTGTTTTGGTCCAAATTGTTTGCCTTTTCCTTGGCCTCTGCAGCAAGATTAGCTGCAATCATCTGACCTATCTCATGAGCTGCTCCGAATGCCCGTATTGCATTAAATAAACTTCGAGCCTATGAAGGCACATTAGGGTCGATGGGAATTCGTCTCTTCGCCTTAGCTTCCTTGGTATATTTCCTTTGTCTGGCTAGCTCTTCTTTCTTTTCATCATCTTTAAACACTCTTGCTCTTATGTGCCAAGGTGGATCATTTCTCCCTGCGACTTTTGGTCTAGCCATTTCTTTGGTGCCGATTTAGATAGTACTAACGTGCTAGGCGGCAATGCGATACAAATCCGAAGACAATCCAACACTTAAAATACTCTAAAAGTGCAAGAAATATAACTACTAGAGTACGAGTGTGAGTTTGTGGAAAAGGAAAAAGTGAAAGAAAGTGAATGATATGGAACTTTTAAATATGTGGCCAGTGACCGTCCAACTTGTGCTTATTCGGCGATGTTAGTCGAATTCGCTCAATCACTCGGCGAAGCACCAAATGTCTACTTACCTCGCCAAATATATCAGGATTTTCAGTTCATGTGGGCATCACATCGGCGGTCTTCGTCGAGATCGCCAACTGGGTTGGCGATACGCCGATGAAATTCTCACTCCGTCGAGTTTTACAGACTCAACCTTTGAGGTGTATTGAGTCAAATGGCGGGAATGATCGGGTACGTCGATCTGGTCGGCAATCCGCCAAAAGGACATGTTGCTTGCGACCATACATCTTTTCAAGCACTTTCTTTCCTCAATATGTACAAACAACACACTATTATTTAGAAAAGTAAAATCCTACATTTATGACCTTGGGTTGCCTCCCAAGAAACACCTTATTTAACGTCGTTACTCGACGTAGGTCCTGCCTCACTATCTGTTATTCTGTTATTGGAGCTAGGCCTAGTGTCACTAGGTAACCCCAATATATCATTTGGATGGAGCTGAGGCATTGCAAACATCAGGAGTGATCCGATGTGCTGGATTGATCTAGAATGAGATTCAATCAATTGATTCAACACTTCAACATTCTCTCTCATTTCTCCAACACTTGATCTTGATCAGTGATATTTTGGAGAATTATTTGAAGTGTCTCCTCAACATGAATTTTCTCATCTTCTCTAGACTTCTTCCGCGCATGAGGAGGTATGCACATCCCTTGGCGTTTGCACTGGTTTTCCACCGAAGAAATTTTGGTGGTCGAGTCATTTAGTTGAGATACCAATGCAGCTAGTGTGAAGTCACCCTCGACTTCTTGATCTGCCTCAACTGGCTTGGCACCCACTCCCTCTGTCATGCTTAGAGGACCTGCATACACAAACAATAAACAAAGAAAAACAAAACTAAAAATAAAATTAGTAAAAACTACACTAAAAAGAACAAAGACTCTAGAAATCTATTCTTCATGTGACACCACTCCCCAGCAGCGGCACTATTTTGATGCTTATCGTGACCAACGACACTACTTCCGATTCAAGTGTCTACGATCGTCGATAATATAGTAACCCAACCAAGGGTTGGGTTCGTGTCCCAAGGGAGAATTTATAGAAAAATAAAATTTAGTTCAAACTAATGGTAGCTAAAGATATTAATGATTAAAAACATTGTAAATTAAAGGGGTACAAAAAAGTGTCAAATATCGATTTGGGGGGTTTTGTCACAAATGTAATAAAAACAACAAAATTAAAAGAGGAGATCAAGTATGGGGAAAAGTTCTTGTGGTGTGACCGTAATATAAATTGATATAAATCGTTGAGTACATGTTTTCGATAGGAAATTTGTAAGTTGATAACTAGGCTAAGCTTTAGATGTAAATAAATTCTCTCCCGAGCAACTTACCTCGTTTCAAATGGTTCCTCTTGGACACCCATTTCCCACATGAAGGCCAGACTACGCCTTACACCACTCACTCTCTCGAGCTGAGTGGTACGATATGGGACTAGGGCTCACCCTCTCGGGCTGAACCTCATGTCGACCCACTCCTTAGGCTATCAGTCTAGCGGTCTTGGTTTCGTGACCTCTCTCTCTAGAAAGCCAAAAACACATGGGTGGTTTTGTATTTGCAACTTCAAACCCATTAAATTAAACCACAACCACTAGGTAAAATCACCATTAAAATACGTCTAATCTATCAGCAAGCAAAATCCAACAATAATATAAACACATATTTGCTAAATCACACTCTAAGAATGGGGTTTTTAGCCACACATCAAGAAATAAAAAATTATACCTAAAATGATGGAGAAATCAAATGGGTATAAGAAATTAAATCTTAGTATAAGCAAAGGAAGAAGAATGGATAAGACTCACTTCCAATTTGGAGAAGATGAACTCCTTCTCCCTTCAAGTCTCTCAAAAACCCTCTCCAAACTTGAGAGAAAATAAGAAAGCTAAAGTGAAAATTACAATTATATTTTTACTCTGATGTTCCACACAAAAACTAGTAAAGAGTTTAGTATTTATAGACTTCAGAAAATAGTGTTGACGGATCGCTTAGCGACGTTAGTCGCGAACGCCGAATCACTCGGCGATTCTTCCTTCTCTAGTTCATCGCCATTTTTGCTTTGTCTTCAGCATCTGTGCGGTCTAGATCATTGGGCGGTATACGTCTGCTTCGCTGAACTGATCGGCGAAACGCCGACTGCTCCTTTCATCTCCTTTTTTAACGTTCTCCTTCAGGGATTCGCGTAATGGAACAGAGGGCGGACTGCGTCCCTTCGGCGAATCGCCAAGCATTCTTGGTGATGCTCAGGCTTCAGCTTCTCTGTTCTTTTCAGCATTTTTGTTCCTTTTTGCGCCTAAGTGTCCATGCTTCCACTAACACTTCAAATACCGGAAACTTAAGTGTTTTCATTAGATATTTAGACTAAATAAGCATTTGAAGACGCTATTTCTATTAAAATAAAGCCCTTAATGAGTCCAATATGTGGACTCATCTACAAGCCTTATTCTCAAGCAATTTTAGTCATAGTCATCACATATGCCTAATCTCAAGACATTTTAATCACTTGCTTCATTCTTAAGCAATTCCTATCATATATCATCATATAGGCTCCATCTCAAGCACTACTAATCATGATTCAATCAAGTATAGTTTAATCTAATTCAATCATGTCTATGTTCTTTAATATTAAGTAATTCATATCTATGTGCTCTAATCTCAAACAATCTATAATGAAATTCATCAATCCTAGAAGATCACATCTAAGCCCTCAATTTTCCCTTTCGTGGCATTTTTCCTATCTATATCAAATTCATCTTAGAATCATAGGTTAAGCATGGATACATGTATAATCATACTAAAATCATGCACTTCCATCATAAACAACTCTAGTCCACGAAATTATGGGGTTCCATGGATGATAGGGATCCATGGATGAATAAGCCATCATACCTTGATTCCAAAGCTCTCAAATCTTGGAAGATTGGAGACTTGGCTTGACCTAGCTTGATTCATCTTCTTCTTCTTCAACTTTCTAGAGAGAGAATATTTGATAGGGATTTGGGTTTCTTTTTGGTAAGTTGAGAGAATGACTTAAATGACTTGATTTAGGGGTCTAAACTTCTTATTTAGGTGGTCTAAAATGACACCACTTAATTCTAATTAAAACCGAAAAACCCCAAAGTACCCCTAAACTTAACCACCAAAACTACCCTCAGGTAACCATCCATGAGACACGTTGACGGGCCGTGGATGAACCCACGGACCGTCCTGTTCAAGTGTGGTTTGGTGATTGGGACTTTGGTTCAAACCACGATCCCCCATCCACGAGGCGTGGACCCACCCACGGGGCATGGGTCCTGCCGTAGGTCACTACCTAGGGCAGTTTTCTTGGGGCCTCTTCATGGGCCCTTGGTTGGTCCTTGACTGGTGACACCTTGATGTTCTAACATTCTAAACCCTCTATTTAAGTTCGGGCTGTTACAGGTTGTTTTAGTTATCACTAAACTCTTAGTATATTTTATATATTTAGATTGTTGGGTTTTTCCCCATTTCAGATATCCACAGTTTTTAGCTTCCACATAATACATGTTTTACTTAGCTATTCTTAGCTATTTTTATTATGTTTATGATATGTCAGATTCAGGGTAAGCTTAGGATCACGTGATCTTAGGTCATGTGTTACGCTAAGGGGGTAGCCTCGGGGAGTGACTGTTCATGAGCTAATAATATGTTATCAGAGATTTTCCTCCATGGAATGAATCCATTTTGACAATCACAAATGACAGTATGGATCACATCATGTAATCATTTTGCCAAAAAATTTTAGATGATTTTATACTAGACAGTGCAACATGCAAAAGGTCTATACTCTTTCATAGTTTTTGGGCTTTGCACTTTGGGGACAAGGGTTACTAAAGTGCAGTTAAAACTTTTTGCACTTTATTGTCTGCCATTAGGGGTGTCAAAAATGAACCCAAACATAGATAACCCGCCCAAAATTTTAAGGGTTGGGCTCAAGATAATTTGAATTGGGTTCAATCTCAACACATTCAAGCCTAACCCATTTTAAGAGAATCCTCAATTGATCCCAATTCAATCTCCAATTTCAACCCATTTTAAAACTCTTTACTAAGATATGTTCATATAGTAAAGGTATGAATTATTATCTATTTAACATCTTTTAGGATTTATCTATGAATTATTATCTATTTAACATCTTTTAGGATTTATCTATTCATTTGTTACTTTTTTTAAAAAAACAATTGAGCTGAAATTCGAATTGTGCTTATAAAAGTTAAACATCACTATGTTAAAATTATTGAGATTAATCGGGTCAAATTGGGTGGGTCAAGACCCAACCCATTTTTTAGCCTATTTGAACCCAACCCATTTGAGCCCAAAGTAAACTTGGGTGGGTCAAGACCCAACCAGATTTCTATTTCAACCCATTTTAATATCTCCAATTTCAACCCAACCTCGCCCATTTGACACCCCTATCTGCCATGTATGTTTAACAATGAAAGCATTGTACCCATTTGTACCTGGTGCCTTGTCACTTCCAATGGCTTGCAATCCAACATATATCTCTTCTTTAGTTATCTCAGCACATAGGCTAATCCTTTGATGTCTAGACAACATGAGACATCTTTTCATTATCTTAACATCTATAGCTGGCAAAGTAACTGTTGATGTGCCCATGAGGCCTTTGTAAAATTGCACAAATTCTGTTTTAATTTCTTTTTGCTCATACAACATTTGTCTAGAGAGGGATATAATGCTCCTGATTTGCTTCTTTTGGGTTCTCTCTTCTACTATAGCACTGAAGTATTTGGTATTAGCATCTCCAAGTTTAATCCATTTAGTCCTTGATTTATGCCTTAAAGCACTTTCTTCTATCATAGACCATTTCTCCAGCTTCATCAAAGTCTCTTTTTCTTGCTCTATTAGTTCATCAGTAGCTTGGCTAATTATATGTTTTTGTATTTCTTTTAAGATCATCTCTCGCCTTCCCAATCTGCTAACTAATAAATTTGAACTTCTTATTATTAAGATGCCTTAAAACAGGTTGTAGAGCCTATAATTTGGACCAAACCTTCTTCATGTGTTCAGTACCATATTCCATCTGCCATATGTTCTCTACCCATAAATGATGCATGTTCAGCCCATGTATTGAAGAACTTGAAATTCACCTTTGAGCAATTCTGAGGTGTTTGCAATGTAAGCTGCATAGAGCAATGATCATGTATATACCTTTATCATTACAGATGGCTCACATATACTCCTACCATTACAAAAAATGCTCACATATACCATTCATCAAATGGAAGTGAAAAATTAGTTTTAAATTTATTTTTTTGACTTTAATTTTTTTTTAAAATTCATATAGGGGTATTTATGAACCTTATAGCAAAGTTTAAGGTATATTTTAATCTTTTTTGTACACAAATTAGTTTTTGACTTCTTTGATTATCATTATTGAGTTTCTTATTTATTTTTTCTTTCATTCTATAGTGTAAAGAAAAATTTTAAAACTAATTTTTGTGTGGCTATATTATAACTTAGTTTTTGCATTCTTAAAAATAATTCAGGTATCTATATTAAATTTTACAAGAAAATTAGTGAAACATAAATAAATTTCACCATCAAAACAGTAAATTTATATTAGTCGTTGAAACAAAAAATAAAAAAAAATATGTGTGAAAAGAATAAAAAAAAATAGTTAAATTAAAATTAATTTTTTCACTTTCATTAGAGGAAAAGGGTATATATGAGTCATTTGTATAACAATACGGGTAGATATATGGGTCACTTCACTAACTTTATCATCAGCCTTGATTTCGCTATGCTCAATTAGAACCCAAAATAGCGAAAATAGGTTCGTGTTCCGCTTCCAAAGTCAGTCGTCTACAATTCACACTTGGGCAAACACGACTCTCCAATGTTTATATTCCTTCTTACTGTACTTATGGGTGAACCCAACCCGAATGGGAAGAAGAGGGTCAGCCAAACTACAGTCCACTTTGTATATTTGTTGAGCAAACCCCTTAGGCATTTTAGAAAAAAGAAGGGAACTTCACACCTCGAGGGAGGCGGGAAGCTACCGCTTCTATAATGGAAGCTTCTCCTTAATTTTTTTAGAGTGTATCACTATTTTGAAATTAGAAAAAGGTTTATGGATGAAGTAATTGGAATGACAATTGGTTACAATTGCAAAAAGCGAAGAAAGTCAGGAACCATCGGTTACCTTTTGAATCAAAGTAGCATCAAGCCGAGTATTACGACTATAGGAGGAGATGCAAAGATTCATAGACAGCTTCGATTCCTCCTCGTTTCTTTCCTGGCGACTAGCTTCTCAAGTGGGCGGCTTGATAAGAAAGTTATCTTCAGCATCGGTAAAATCTCTATCAATAATAGGCCGAAATGGTGGGGAAGGAGGCCCTCCCTACTTCAATGGAAAGGGGGGAATCGCCGTGTCACAGCCTTTCCTCTCCTTACAGTCAAGTGCCTTTCACTTCTAAGAAGTGGGAATAATAGTCAATCGATGACAGAAAAGATTGCCTAATACCTTATCTCTTTTGTAAAGAGTTCTATCTTTCTAGGTTTGAATTCCTTTAGGAGCTAACCAACCATCTTTCCTTTAAGATAGGGGTTAGGGAGGTGAAATTAAGTGGGAGTCCTTCTACAAGAGAGTTTTGATCCAAGGTCTATGGATCGGGGTGAGGGTCGAAGCGAGCGAGTTGGTTTGTGAGGGTATATGTGTGCGAGCATGCTATTCATGAAAGTCTTACTTATAGAGTAAGTAGGGTTGGAGTGGGACTGCTTTAAGGGAGAGATTATTCTTAGCCATCGGTCAACTTGCTCCCAATGTTGCACGAAACAGAAATCTTATACCACATCTGAAGACAAAAACTTGTAGGATTTTTAACTTCAATAGCAGATATCAGGCCTTTTAGCAGGTTAGTTCACAAATTCTCCTATTTCAATAAGAGACGTGTTTGGGCCAGCTTTGAAGACACCCAGGAACTACTAGCACAAGATCTAGTATTTGAAAAGGTTCCATACCCATAAGGGTTTCAAGCTTCAACCCACTGCTCGAGTAACTTGTTTATTTATTGACTTTTCTTGAAAGGGTTTTTTCCAAATGAAAGAATTTATTATGACAGCGGTTTTGGAAAGACAGATTACACTTGCCCCACCCGGGAATAAGCAGGTGGAAGACTATGTCGAATTTCAATACACAAAGAGAGTATCTCTTGAAAAGCTTCTAAAAAAGACAGCCGAATAGAATGAGGACTTGCTTAACAGCGAAAAAAGGAAATTTAGTTAGAACGGGGGTTGCTCTCTTGTCACACCCCAATCCTAGGTGAGGCAGACAAGTACCATATGTGCACATGCTTTACAAGTGACCTATGATGAGAAAGTAAACTACTATGCAGATAGATTTACTGATGAGAAGCTTCATATACAACACATGTTGACTAGCTAAACCGATACATGTGACAAGTGAAACTATGAATACAGATGATAGTTTTACAGTGTCCACAAAGCCTCTACTAGAATCAATGACTATACCACTATGAAAATACGCATAGTAAAGACTCAGCAAAGCCCCGAATCAACCTGGAGCTCACTAACAACCACTGAGTATCATGTGTTTCTATTGGGGAGATCTACTAATTGAGTACATGTACCTATAGCATGAAATGGAGCATTCCAAATAAGGGACGTCAGTACGAAAGAATGTACTAAATATGTAAGGCATAATACAACCATATGTAAAATGAAAGCTCAAGTGAAACCAAATACCAATAGATAAAGATTAGAGACCACATCTGCTTATACTTGTAGAATCGTGTATGTTACATTCTTTTCTTAATTTTCTGTACATTATAATATTTATAAGACATATGATACAAATGACTAGTTGATCAGTGGTAGAAGAGGATGACCCATGCTAGGCAATTTAACCTCTGTCCTCATAATTCCACAAATTGGGATCGACCCATGCTAGGCTTTCGCCCCTGAGTTGCCACCCTCTTATACCAATTGGGATCGGCCCATGCTAGGTTTTCGCCCCTGAGCTGCCACCCTTCTATACCAATTGGGATCTGCCCATGCTAGGCTTTGGCCCCTGAGCTGCCACCCTTAATTATATAGATTGCTTCACTTGGACTCTTTAATCTCTGAGATTGTTGTTTTGATGTTCATAACTCTTTTGACATTGTTCTTTTGATAATCATAACTCTTTTGAGATTGTTGTTTTGGTGGTCATAATCATTGTTGAGATTTGGAACTATGGACCAGTAGGAGAAGACATGAATATGTTCTTACGATAATAACAATAACATGGGAAGTAAATGTGACACCAACGTAATACTTAGGAGCTTATATGACTCAGTAAGCATTTTGACATCTCAAATTAAAGCACATATCAAGTGAAGACATTTAATATTCAGCCAAGAGATTTGAACTCTATATGATAGCCAAATACTCACTAACTAATATCAAATTCAAGGTATACATGAACGTGAAACCAAGAGAGAACGTGGGCAGATTCAATTTAAGGACGAATACATATTCCAAGTAACTACATATAAAATGTACAATAGAGCAAGTAGGGATCTTGTGAGGTAATATTATAGTCTAACACAATGGGAGTAATAACAAATAAGGGGAACATATAAACATGTGAAAAGATGACATATATGACGGAATAGACAATTGAAGCAAGTCGTCAAGATATGGGCAGATTGTATATCCAACATATAAACATATGTACCATGTGTAAAATAGGTTATTTGCATGCTAATACTTGGTAGAGTAAGCACGTACATTTAGTAATAAACTCATATTAGAGTACTCACTTTAATGCTCTAGGGAGTACGAACTGCAACTATGGATAAGTCACTACCAAGGGCACTTAGAAATCTTACTTTTTTGTAATGCAAGTGTTGGATTCATGCCAAAGAAATAGGAAATCGAATAGCCTTACATACCTCAATTCCCAATTCATATATAGCTTACGAAGTGTCATCCTGTCCTTTAACGTCATAGTCTTCATCTACAACAACCAATCATTAAGGCTAATATTAGCAGCTTACCAACCAACTCGGGATATTTCAACTCATCAAAACAGTAGCCTGGCAGCCATCCCATAATCCTTCTAAATGATTGTTTTCTTTCACAAATTATGTTTGTTATAGTTATTTACACAAAACAACCTTCCCATGGAACCGGCAGTGAGCTTACCAAAACTTTAATTTAATGGTGCATCACCATAGCTTATAAATTTTCCCGCTACAACTTTCCGCAATCATTCTCTAAGTACATACATGACCTCCCATAAACAAATCCATGCAATAGCAGTCCTCAACACTCAAAATAATCAAAAGGCTTGAATTTATTGTTTTCAATCACCATCCCACGAGTTGCAATAAACAAGTAAGTCTAGAATTCTCAAATAAACTAATAATTAGAGGTTGTGGCAGTGCCCTTACCTTGGTTATCTAAATATGTTATTCTCCTTCAATTACTGTTTTTGTAACCTTCTTTTAATCTTTGGAATAGAGTCGCAGAACCTTGGCTGCCAACACATATAGTTATCTTCTAATTCACTCCCCTTGAAGAACTGTCCAATATACTTGAAACAATAGAGGAGAGAAGGTGATCTTGTGGCTGCTTTGGAAGAAACAAGATGCAAAAATAATTAGAACCCTAGTAGGAATATTGGGTGGTTGTTTCATCTTGAGAAAGAGAAATATATGAACTTGAGAGCTTAAAATTTGGATAAGAGGAAAATGAGATATTTGTATCAGATTTTTGGCCTTAATAGGTTCTCTTTTGCCACCTTTCTTGTACTTCATTTGCAGCCAACATGTGTCTTTAATTTAGTCCACACATTTAAGTAGGTGATGCACCTACTTTTCCATTCAAATTATTTCTTGTGGGCTTGGAAAGATTGGTCCTTGGCTGTCCATTTTCCTCTTATTCTTCAATTCAACTTAGGCCAGATTAATGCAAGTAGGTATAGTGTACTTGTCCCAATAACATGGTCAAAAGAGTCTTAGGAGGTGATTCACCTACTTGGTCCTTTGGACTGGTCAAAAAGGCAAAGTAGGTGATGCACCTACTTGTCACCTACTACCTTACTTACTTAAGTCAAGTAAGCACCTCAATGTTCTATTCCATTTCTTGACCTTAATACCTTTAACTTAACTTAAAACTTATATACACTATGTCACTTTAACCTTTAGACTCAAATACCACCTTATGATCTCAAGTTTAAATACTTCCATCAACGTCAACTTAATCGGGTCGCATCAAAATCCACAGATAGTTCACTTTAAACCTATTTTATTATCACTAGTCGCATAGGAAACCGAGTCCATAACTATACCACAAGGCAATTTATAGGCATCATATAAATAGAACTAATACACATAGAATATGGGGTGTTACATCTCTTGCAATTCCCAATCTACGTTCAAGCACACCAATTCCAGCGGAATTTGAATTCTAAATGGGTCACAGACGGAACGGAAGTGGTTGGCTGATTCGATCAAGTAGGGCTAACTCAATAGAATTTATAACCCTTTCAATCTTCTTTGTATTTCCTTGGACGGGTAGCAGTGTTCTCACTTTCGAAAAGATCCACATTAGGGAGGATGGCTACTGAAAGCAGAATTCAATAAAAGCATGATAGTGGAATGGGTTAGAGCTATGTTCAACTGGGTAAACCCACGCAAACAAAAACTCTTTCTGATTAGGGATGATAATCGTAATGGCAATGGTCTGTTACCTACCATAAGTAGGGACTCACAGAAGACTGTAAATGACTTTTCGAGGAAATACAAAAGAAAGTATGAACCTATGCTAAGAGCCCACTTCAGATTCATAATATCTTTCATCCTCTACATCAAAGATTTACTCATTGCCAATAAAAACATATTATATTTACTAGTTTAAATCGATTCACTAAGCTAGTTAAAATCCTTATTATGCAATTCCACCAGTGTGTAATACATCCAACATTCTCAATATTAAACGTTTTTGGAAAGCCAGAGCAAAATTTCTCTGTGGAATCCCCCCACCCCCACCCCCAGTAAAGGAAACATGTCTAGTCAAATTGGCTTCTAATAAGAAATTTTCTCATTCATTACTTTATGTAATGACTTTCTTTTTTGTAGCGTCAACGTTACCTTTATATCTCCCTCGTCCAGTCGAGATTCCCTAAGAGAAAGGGATCAAATCTGTAGTTGTAGTTTCAATACGTCAATCCAATCTCGCTTCCATTCATCATCCATTCTAAGGAAAGATTCTTAAATAACATGCTAAGAATATACTTATAAGTCATTTTTCCGTTATGTATGCTCCAGTAAGAAAGTCCATTACTTTGGCTAGTAAGGATTTTCATTTTAGGCAAGCAGGCTACAATGCGAGTACCCTTTTTTTTTTACTTTTGCTGCAATAGAGGAGATTTCCATTGGACTAGATAAAAGACTTAGATAACACACCGATTTACATAAGAAAAACATTCATGTAGATAAAAGAGATTAGACTAGTCATTACACTAATAGCTTCTACGAGCCTCCCACTTCAGTACCATCTCCTTTTTTACCAGCCAAGTTGCCTTGTCAACCCTTTGCGGCGCTTGCTTCCGGGTTAGAACGCACACAGCGCAAACATCATAAATGAGAACTAAGCATAGTCTCACTCCCTAGCGCACAGATCAAGAGTAAGCTATTTCACTCGAGAAGAAGAAATTGTTGAGTGAGTGATCCGGCCTCTAGCCCTTCAATGATGGATTTGTCTTAAAAAAAACCCGACCTCGGTAGAAAAATAATGGCATGGATCTCATTAACACTGTTGAAGATGTAGCAGAATATATAAACTATTATACCTTCCAATGTATACTGATGAAAGTGGTTTAGAGATTCCTGCTCATCTGAATTGATTTTATTACTAGCCTTAAGGTAATCCTTAGCAGATGGTTCATCCCCCTTAATCAAAAGATTAATTAACAATGGGGAAGCCTAATACATATTTTGTATAACATCATATGGATATGCTAGCTCTTCAATATTTTTTTGTAATTCGATTAATCTACCTCTATCATACTTGTGAACCTGCGATTTACGCAATAAATCCAATATAGTATTTTAGTATTTAGAAATATTGGAGATATTTACTCCCTTAACATTATAATCATCATGGACCAGAACATCATAAAATTGACCAAAGAAGATATCATATCTGAAATCAGTTTGATAACACCAGCAAGAATAACGGAGCCTGGCCATCAAAATTGGATTACCTGATCTATACATCATCATAGAGATTTGTTCATTCATTATAGTAGAATATAAACCCTATAAATAAAGACTATTTCTTTCACACAGCTCACCCACGCCAAACCCAGTAGCTCTGATCTCTCATCTAGGAGAGAGCCAAATAGCATTGATTAAATTCATGATACTGATACCATTTTTTGAATTTTTAGAAACTATATTCCTTTAAATATGAACACTGTAAAGGGAATACTTTTTAGTTCCAAATCTTCTGAAAAAATCAAAATAATCAATACGATATTTCCAGTTATTCTGGAAAGAGGGGCATAATTCTTCATTGGTTTTTTTGATCGCACACTATATTTGTATAAGACTCGTGAGCTTTAACTATTTTCACAATCTTATATACAATAAGCATATCGCTAATTTTTTTATCAAACTCATTTGTATTTTCTAAGAGATATAGAGATATTGTAGTATACTACTAGGGATAACTTATGCTCTTATTCTTCTGTCAAAAGTAGGGAGTATCAAGTGTCTGATCAGATCAATCAAGCGATAGGGGCAGAGACTTTACTTTGCTAGGACGGAGTTTCTGTCGATTAAGGATTGGCCGAGGGCCCTTTTTCTTTTATAAGGGAAGAGATTGTAGCTGGGTACAAATAGACCGGTGAAAGACGAGTAGGGAAGCATGCGGGTTGTACCGGTCAGCTTTGAGTTGTTGAGTGACGATCGGCCGAGGGACTTCCATCATGTAATTGGGTACAAATAAGCCAGTTAAAGACGAGTAGGCAGGGTGTTAGGATATTGCCAGTGGGGTATGTAAATGAGGATAGATCATATGATTTTGTACTAGTCAGTTTTGAACTTTCGAGTGATGATTGCTCCATCTCTAAAGAAAGGACGCGGGGGGCCTGTCTTATAATAAAGGGGGTACTTTCTTCTCTGATGTGCGCTATATTATTGTGTCCTATTCCTTAAAGAGTGATCTGGGATTAAGCCACGTGGCGATACTCGCCAAAAGAAATGGGGCCTTGAGTACTCAAATATGTACGAGGAAAGGACAATTATTCAGTGCACTTAAATCTAGTGGATGGGATTCCATATTCATGAAAAGCCAAGTTTGAAACATGTTATGGAACCAAGACAACCTATATTACTAATAATAAGAAAGGGTTAAGGGCCTCCAATGCCTATAAATAGAAGCTTCTTTCACTATTTGGCAAAGCAAAGGGAGAGATGGATCCAGCTACCACCGAAAGACTTTCTCAAATTAATCAAATAATTCTAAATGTTAAAAATTAAAGGCGCGAAGGTCAGCAAATACTCCATGCTTTTTAGAGCAAGTGTCTGTTGTTTTTTCAGAGCTGGTGGAACAACGCATTCAACATATCCTTAACCAAATTCAAACCCTGGAAGAAGAGAGGAGGACCCTTTGCCGAGATAGGTAAGGCCTTATTGTTAGGATGGACTTCTGCATCCGCGGCGAAAACAACTAAGAGTCAGTCGACTCTTTGGAGTTTATGAAGGTTTAAATAATTGTTTGTAGACACAAAGTAGTGTGTCTATTCTTTTTCTTTCTTTAGTGGAGATCTACTCCTATGCTAAGTGTTTTTTTTGTGTTTGCATGTATGACTAGTAGTCTTCAATGCTTCCGTTGTTCACTTTGTAATATTGTGTTTAGTTGTGTGGCTGATTTATGTGTGTGTAAGCTTCCTATTTTATGTATTCCCATGTATGGGCTATTAATGAAAAAAATCTGCTTTGTTCTAGTTCATTCTCTTTCCCTGTTTTGTGCAGAATAATTATTGATTTGAATTCTTTTTGAAATCTCATTTTTTTCTTGTAAATTTCTCACATATACAAGCTCAAACTACAGTCAAGAGGGTGAAAGTTGTATGTTTACAGTCACTCTTGTATATCCTATAATAACATAAACATAGCATAAAGCTTCCATGCCTCGCTATCCTATCTTGTATATCCTATAATAACATAAACATAGCATCTGATCTTCTTTCTCAAAGGAATGATCACGTTCTAAACAATATAGGTGTGAGAATTCCCCCAACAAACAGAATAAATGAGTTAACAAGCACTGAAAGGTGTGCGTTAGTGAAACGAATAGCTAGGACAGGACAAAACTTTCCTTGAAGAAATTCATCCTGAGGGAACTAGATTGGTCATTTCACCATCATTTGATTATAGATGGTTGGAACCCTCTCTCTGAAGGCCCTCTTGATGCGATTAGAAAATGGCTAGTATTCAAGGCTAGTCCCAATAAAGCAAGCTAAAGGGTTATCCCGATAAGAAGATGAAGCCTGATCAGGCCAAAAATGAAAACAATCGAAGGAAGGGGTAGAGCATGTTCTATTTTTCCGAATCTTTCAAGATGAAAATAGAGGTATTGGCTTAACTTCCTCTATGTAGTTGCATACAACTTTGCTTGATTAAGGAGTAGGTCATTCCAGATAAGTTGCTTTCGCTATTACTGAAGCTTTTAAGAAAAAGACCTTTCCTTTATGATATTAAGCATTATGATATTAAGGATGTTTCCAATCATTAGAGTGGTGTCATCCCCTTTCATTCATGTGTGATGGATAAAAGCCTTTGGGCCTTCGTTCATTTTGTTTAAGAAGGTTGTGACATATAGAACATCTTTTCATAGACTTTTTCTTGCATGGATGAAAATTTAATATATGAATAGTCATTCCCTCACAAATTCTTTATTTGAATATTTTTGCTTTGTTCGTTCTACAGATATAGATTAAACTGTCTTTCTTTGCACCATCCCTATTTTGATGGCTCAGTACAAGATCGACGAAAGAGAAGAGGTGAAAAGGCTAGAGAGACTAAATTCTTTTTCGCTTTCGTAGCGTCACACAATGGAGATATTGTAGTGCTAGAATTGATTTACCAACGGACAGTTGAAAAATGATACGACCCATGACCAATTCTGGTTCTTCTTTCTATCGAAATAAATCGAATTCGAAAGCGCACCATCCTTCTTTACATATACAATTTTTATGTTTAGAATTAAGTTAGAGTTAACCACTTTCGTCCCATTTTAATTATTGGCTTTCATTATGATTTAGTTTATATACATTTTGTTTGAACATCTATATTTGGTATACTTTTAAGTATTGTGTTTTAAGTTTAACTTGTGCATTATATTAGAAAGTATATTTAAGAAATTTAATATTATTACTTTTATTTCTTTATATATATATATATATATATATATATAT
>JAJOOH010010524.1:0-19365 GCA_029582605.1 Solanum gracilifrons | reverse complement strand
TATATATTTGCATTAATGTAAATGTTTATCATACAAATTAGTTATTAAATAAATAATAAAAATATTAAACTAATACAAACTTCAAATATATATATATATATATATATTTGCATTTATGTAAATATTTATCATACAAATTAGTTGTTAAATAAATAATAAAAATATTAAAATAATACAAACTTCAACTGGCATTATTACAAGTCATATGAACTTTTCTTCGTCTAAAATATTGAAAATTTAAGAAATAGTAAATAAGTAAAACAAAAGGGTAATGTTTATACAGTAATATAACTATTTTGAAGCAAACTTCCTGACAATCTAAATCACATAAGTAGCATTGATAAATAAAAGTCATTCTTTGGTCTTGAGCATCAAAAAAATAAATTGTGACAACTATTTAACTCTTGAGAAGTCTAATAATTTTGGAAAAAGTTATTTAGGAGCATATATCTACATCATAAGAGAAATTGTTAACAAAAACAAATGAATTTAGACTACATCTTGTTAATATCATTTATTGGAACATTACTTACTAATGTCTATAGTAAGTAAAAAAAATTATTATATCATCAAAATTATTTTCCTCAAGTACTCGAGGTTATGGAATATATCTTCTTAGGATAGACCAATTTATTTCATCAGAACAGTGGTACCTAATATTCCTCTAAACTTCAAACTCACTCAACGACAATAAATCACACGATTTTTTTTAGAATCCAAGCAGAAGATTAAAAAAAATTGTGGTTGAAAATGAGAGGATGCCCCTCTATTTATAGTCAATAAAGCGTAGTATCAACATGTATTTTTTGTGTCTTATTTGAAAAGTCATGACCTTTCCGAGAAGTCACAACCCTTTGGAAAAATCACAACTTATTGAAAAAGTCACAACTCTTTGGAAAAGTCACAACTCATCGACAAATCACAACCCTTTGAAAAAAGGTCACAACTCATCGAAAAAGTCACAACCTAAGTTAGAGATATTATAGTAATTTAATATTCAGGTTAGGAGTTCATGATTTTTAGGTAATATAGATAAGTATATAAGTATATATATATATATATATATATATATATACTAGTTTGTCGACACGTGCGTTGCACGTGATTACCAATTCAAAAAATATATATTATAGTAAATAGTATTGCTTATTTAATATTGCAGATCATTTTGTGAACGTTCAATGTGGATCGTCATATATATATATATATATATATAAATATATATATACACACACACACACTTGAAATGAATTTTTTTGGATGGAAAATATAATAGTAATTATTTGTTTTATTTAATGTGGAGATCGTTGTAATAATTGAGAAATGCAATAGTGCGTAGTTAATTGTCGCATCTTTTCTTACATTGCTACCTATTTTGTTGACTTATTTATATCTTGACGATTATCATGAATTTACATTACTATTCTTACATTATTTTTGTTGTTCCCCTTTCTATTTTTATTCTATCATTATTAAATATCCTAAAGTCTACCAAATGATAAACCTTTTGAATCATGCAAAATCTATTGTTGTGTGTTTATAATATGATCAAATTTATTTTTTTGTGTATTCTTTAAATCATGCTCAAATCATGTCTTCTAGCAACACATGCACTCATTCTAGTCTCTCTATGACATATTTTAATTTTTTCAGTTCGAAAACTTACAAGCTCCATTTTCCTTCCAGTTCATCTTCTTATAAAGATCAGTTTCATCTTCTTTTACATATTTTAATTTTTTTGTGAATAGTGATGTTTGGAGTCCTTCTCCTATTTTGTAAAGGATGAGATATAAGTATTGTGTGTTATTTATTGATCATGTATCTGATACACATGAATGTATTTTAATCGAAATAAATCCGAGGTTCTGACTCTGATTATGAATTTTTTTGAGTATGTTTATAAACATTTTCATTAAACTATAAATATATTTCTTTCTAATTCCGGGGGAGAGTACTCTAAGACTCTTGTCCTCGTACTCTGGAACAAAATGCATTTGTAGAAAGAAAGAATCGACATGTTTTGGAAACTACATCTCCTCTATAGGTTTAACACCTCAGAAATTAGTAGGCTAAACTAGAGCTTAACGTGAGGATAAGAGTCATGGATATAACTCCCCATAACCGAAAGAAATAAGAGTAGCAATTTTACAGAACCTCCATGTGTCATCCACGAGAGGGACCCATGGGCCATGGTTGGACCCACGCCACGTGGGTGAGCCTGTAGGTGGGAATCTTGGGAACTACCTGAGGCAGTGAACCACGAGACCAGAACACACGCAACGTAAATGGGTCCACGGTCCGTGGTTGGGAGTCGTGGGTCGAGGTCCAAAAAATCAAGCCTCAGAACCCAAACCATGGTTCACCAGAATGGGTCGTGGGTCCAACTACGGTCCGCGGTGAGGCCTCGTAGATGGGACTTGGGAGCTGGTTTGAGGGTTAAGTCTAGGGGTACTTTAAGGTTTTCCTATTTTAATTAATATTGAGTGATGTCGTCTTAGACTAATTTAGACCACCTATATAAGGATTTTAGACCCCTAAATTAAGTAAGCCACCTCATTATTTCTACAACCCAAATAAATTCCTAAACTTCATCTTCACCAAAAATTCTCTCTCTAGAAAACTCAAAAAAGAAGAAGAAGGAAGTTGGAGCTAGGGTTGAAGAAGCTAGGGTCTTCACATCAAATTCATAGGGATTTGTTGCTAAGGTATGGTAACTCTTCATCCATGGATCCCCTTCAAAATCCCAATTTTAAAGATAGAAATCCCTAAAAGCTAGGGTTTGATTCCAAAGTCATGGGTTCTTTTCAAAAATGATTCTAATGCTTGAATTACTTTATATTATGTATGAATTGATTATTTCTTATGGTTTTTATGTTGCAATCACCAAGAACCCATGAAATCCCCATATTTCCCAATTATGATCTTGTGATGTGGTTTTGTTGACGAAAGAAAAATGTTATGGGACTATGCATGTAGTGATTGGGTTACTTGAATTATTTTAATATCCATGTCTAATGTAGTAAATTCTAGATGTGTTGATTTGATGTGAGTTTTGACCCTTGAAATGGTAAATTATGATATTAGGCATGTTTTATGAAGTTTATGTATATGCTTAAGAATACTTTGAGAGTGAAGTGTCTATGATCATGAACTAGTTGTTGTGTTATTGTAAGGTTATTCTTATATACACACTTATGCATGAATATGATATGATGTGAAAGGTTTTCTCACAATATGAAGATTCCAAGGTTGTAAGGCTTTCTAACCTATTGAATCTATGTGTAGACATGGACGGTGAAATGTTATTCTCATGCATGATCTAATGATCTATCCTAATGAATCAAGTTATGACTTAATATGTACTCCATGGGAAATAATGCGTAGCACCGAGTTGATATTGAATGTGATGGAAACTCTTACACTAATTGAGTCCAGCTGCCCAATGGAACCTTTTACACTAGTTGAGTCCGGGTTTCCTAAGTATGTCTCCTGAGATGGAGACCTTTTACCTTAGTTGAGTCCGGTTTTCTGGTAGCAATCTCCTAATATCATAAACTTTATGCCCCCATAGGTTATTTAGCTAGTGGATCTACCTAAGCTAAGAGTATGGTTCTACCTTAGGCAATTAGGATAACCTTTTTTAGTGTGGGTAACACCGGTGGTCCATGTATAGCTCACATGGTCTCATGTCGATTAAGGCATATTCCCACAACTACAAGAACAAGAATATGAATATTGGCCTAAAGAGGTTTACTTAGCATGGGTGGGATTTATCGGGTCTTATCCATGCATGGCACAAGTATACTTTGAGGGTATTTATGAAGTGTTTCTTTTATGTTATGATGATCAATTTATTAACTATGTTTATGACTTATATTTTTCCATTATTTTCATGATGATGTTCAAACTTAGTAAATTGCATGATTTCAACTATAATCTCCCTTTTTGCATGTCTTCAATGTTTTATGCATGGCTATCATATTTAGTTCATTTTTGTACTAAGGCCTACTTTTCCTACATTTCTCCTAAGTGTAGGGTTTGGTTCTCAAGGTGATCATTCTAGTGGCTAGTGCTTGTACTTTTCTATCTTCCGAGCTTGTTGGTGAGTCCTCATGGTTCGAGAATGGCTTTTTCTCATGATGTAGTTTCCTTTATTTTATTTCCCTTTATGGATATGTTGTATGGGCTTGGCCCTATTTCATTATAATATTGTAACAGATGGCTATGTTGAGACTTGTGTCTAGACTTCCACTTTCCTTCATGAAAATTTTAGACTTGAAGTGTGTTTTTACTCTTATTGTTCTATTGCTTATGATATGAGGACTAAGTGGCTTGTATGGAGTCATTCGGGGTTTTATACGCCATGTAACATCTAGAGGCTACCCTGAGTCGTGACAAACTTGGTATTAGAGCACAAGGTTTAGAATGATCTTAGGATGATGTCATATAAGTCACGTCTAGTAGAGTCTTGTCGATAAGTGTGAAGTGCGCCACATTTATGAATGAGAGGCTACAAGATTAGGAAACTCCACTGCTTTCATTACTCTTAAGTTGTACCATAGTGTTTAAATCTATAAAGTCTCTCTTCTAATCCTTGCCCTATGTTCTTCAGGATATGAATACTAGAAGGGCTAATGCTATAAGGATGGAGAGTAACAATGTGGAACAAGGAGCTCTTCCTCAAGTTCCAGTTGATCCTTTGGTCGAGAATGTTACTCATGCGGAGTTTAGGGTGACTCTTCAAGTGTTGGCTCAAGCTATGACGGCTCAAGCCAATAGAGAGGTTGTAGCTCCGGTGAATCCTAATGTGAATTCGACGTATTCAACCGTGAGAGATTTTGCAAGAATGAACCCCCCAGAATTTCATTGCTCCAAAGTGGAAGAAGACCCTCAATGGTTTATCGACGAGGTCTATAAGGTACTTGCTATTATGGGGGTGACTTTAGAAGATAAGGCGGAGTTAGATGCTTACCAATTGAAAGATGTTGCTCAAGTGTGGTATGCTCAATGGAAGGGTGAGAGACCGATAAGAGCGGGTCCGGTAGAATGGGAATTTTTTAAATCTATGTTTCTTAATAGATTATTTCCCCTAAAGTTGAGTGTAGTAAAGGTGAAAGAGTTCATTAACCTTCTTCAAGGAAGTATGAGTGTGAGGAAGTATGCCCTAAAGTTCACCCAATTATTCAAGCAGGCTCCAACTATGGTAGCGGATTCGAGGGCTAAGATGAGTTGGTTTTTTTCGGAGGTGTCCGACATGGTAGAAAAATAATGCCTTACGACAATGCTCCTCCATGACATGGATATCTCAAGGCTTATGGTGTACGCTTAACAAATTGAGGAATCAAAACCCAAGGAAAAGAATAGAGAGGTGAAAATAGCTAGGACCAGTGATGGGAACTTCTCCAATTCTAGGTCCGATGGACAAGGCCAAGAAAGGTTTAGACAATGGTTTTCCTACCAAGGTTTCTCTAGTTCTCCCCCAAGGGGTCAACAAAGATAGGGTGTCTAACCCTAAACCTCAAGTAGGTAATGGTAGTGGCTCTTATGTGACTAGGCCTATTAGTGCAAAATGTGGAAGGAAACATGATGGTAAGTGCCTAGTTGACATGGATGGGTTCTTTAGTTGTGGAAAGAGTGGTCACAAGATGAGAGATTGTCTGATGCTAAAGGTTAAAGGGAGAGAAGACATGCAAGCTACTCCAAGCGGTTCCAACTCCAATTCTCCAAAGCAAAACCGCTTATATGCTCTCCAAACCTGAGGTGACCAAGAGAGCTCCCCAGATGTAGTGACCGGTATATTAAAATTCTTTGTTATTGATGTATATGCCTTGTTGGATCCTGGTGCTACTTTATATTTTGTGATGCCTTATGTGCCCATGAGGTTTGATGTTCCTCTAGAAGTATTATTAGAACCTTTTTATGTATCTATTCCTATTGGTGATTCTGTGGTGGCTAAAAGGGTTTAAAGGAGATGTCCCATTTCCTTATCCCATAGAGTTACTCTTGTTTACATGGTAGAGCTTGACATGTTAGACTTTGATGTGATTCTTGGTATGGATTGGTTGCATACATGTTATGCCTCTATTGATTGTAGAACTCAGCTGGCTAGATTCCAATTTCCGAATGAGCCTATCTTAGAGTGGAAACGGGGAAATTCTATGCCTAAAGGTCAATTTGTGTCCTACCTTAAAGCTAGAAATATAATCTCGAAAGTTTGATTTTACCATTTTGTTAGGGTGAGGGATGTAGATTCTGAAACCTCTTCTCTTGAGATGGTTGTCGTGGTTAATGAGTTCCCGAAAGTTTTCCCCGATGATTTGCTCGGTATTTCTCCCTAGCGGGAAATAGATTTTGGTATTGACCTTCTTCCGGATACGCAACCTATCTCTATTCCTCCATATAGAATGACTTTGACTGAGTTACAAGAGTTGAAAGAGCAACTAAATGATTTGTTAGATAAGGGTTTCATCCGATCGAGTATCTCTCCTTGGGGTGCTCCCATATTGTTTGTTAGAAAGAAAAATGGGTCTATTCGAATGTGCATTTATTATTTTCAATTGAATAAAGTGACCATTAAAGAACAAGTATCCTCTTCCAAGAATTGATGATTTATTTGACCAACTTCAAGGGGCTAGTTATTTATCCAAGATTGATATTCGTTCGGGTTATCACCAATTGAGGGTGAGAGGGGTTTATATTCCCAAGATTGCTTTACGAACTCGGTATGGTCATTATGAATTTCTACTGATGTCGTTTGGTGTAACCAATGCTCCGATGGCATTTATGGACTTGATGAATAGAGTGTTTAGGCAATACCTAGACATGTTTGTGATTGTGTTTATCGATGATATTTTGATCTATTTAAGGAGTGAGAATGAACATTTGGACCAGATGAGAATTGTGTTACAAGTTCTTAAGGACCAATAACTTTTTGCAAAGTTTAGCAAGTGTAAATTTTGGTTAAGGTCTGTAGCTTTCCTTGGTCATATTGTGTCAAGCAAGGGGATTGAGGTAGATCCTAAGAAGACGGAGGCAGTCAAAAGTTGGCCTAGACCTCTAACTCCTTTCGACATTAGAAGCTTTTTGGGTTTGCCCAGTTATTATAGAAGCTTTGTTGAGGGATTTTCTTCCATTGCTTCTCCTTTGACGACTTTGACTCAAAAAAAAGTTAAGTTTGTGTGATCGGAAGCTTGTAAGAAAAGTTTCCAAGAGTTGAAAGATAGACTTAATTCTGCTCCAGTGTTGACCTTACCGGAAGGTACGAATGGATTTGTGGTGTATTGTAATGCCTCTAGAGTTGGGTTGGGATGTGTGCTTATACAAAATGATAAAGTGATTTCCTATGCTACAAGAAAACTTAAAATCCATCAGAAGAATTATCCTACCCATGACCATGAGTTGGCGGCGGTTGTGTTTGCCTTAAAAATATGGAGGAATTATTTTTATGGGGTCCATGTGGATGTTTTCACCGATCATAAAAGTCTACAATATGTGTTTAGTCAAAAGGACTTGAATCCTTGCCAAAGAAGGTGGCTAGAACTCTTGAAGGATTATGATATGAGTGTCCTTTACCACCCTAGTAAAGCTAACGTGGTAACAAATTCTTTTAGTAGATTGTCCATGGGTAGTGGGGCTCATTTATAGGATGAAAAGAAAGAATTGGTTCGTGATGTGCATAGGTTGGCCCGACTTGGTGTTCAACTAGTGGATTCCACCAAGGATGGTGTCATGGTCCATAATGGTTCCAAATCATCCTTTGTGATGGATGTGAAGTCTAAGCAAGGTCTTGAACCTATATTACTTGAATTGAAAGAATCGGTACTCAAGAAGTCCGTTGAGGATTTCTCCCAAGGGGGAGATATGGTGCTTAGGTATCAAGGTCGGTTATGTGTTCCTAATGTTGACGGTTTGAGGGAACAAATTTTAGAGGAAGCTCATAGTTCTTGGTATTCTATTCATCCGGGAACCACAAAGATGTACTGTGATCTATGGGAAGTCTATTAGTGGAATAGGATGAAGAAAGATATTGCGGGATTTGTAGCCAAATGTCCTAATTGTCAACAAGTTAAGGTTGAGCACCAAAGGTCAGGTGGCTTGTCCCAAGATATAGGTATTCCCACTTGGAAGTGGGAAGATGTAAACATGGACTTTATTGTGGGTTTGCCTCGCACCCGGAGACAACATGATTCTATTTGGTTCATTATAGATTGGATGACAAAATCAACCCACTTTATTCCCGTCAAGGTTTTTTATTCGGCGGAAAACTATGCTAAGTTGTATACAAGTGAAATGGTGAAATTGCATGGAGTTCCTCTATCTATTATTTCCGATTGGGGTACTCAATTTAATTCACACTTTTGGAAGTCATTCCAAAAAGGTCTTGGTACTAAGGTTAAGCTTAGCACGGCTTTTCATCCCCAAACCGATAGTCAAGCGGAGAGTCCCATCCAAACATTCGAAGATATGTTAAGGGATTTTGTAATAGACTTCAAGGGTAATTGGGATGACCACTTGCCATTAATAGAGTTTGCCTACAATAATAGCTATCACTCAAGTATCGGTATGGCTCCTATTGAAGCCTTGTATGGTAGGAGATGTAGGTCTCTGGTTGGTTGGTTTGAGGTGGGTGAAGTTGGTTTGATAGGTCCCGAGCTAGTTTATGAAGCCATTCAGAAAGTTTGACTTATTAGAGAGAGGTTGAGAACGGCTCAAAGTAGACAAAAGTCTTATGCCAATGTGAGAAGAAGGGATAATTTGAGGTTAACGATTGGGTCTATTTTAAAATCTCACCCATGATGGGTGGGATGAGATTTGGAAAGAAAGGGAAACTTAGTCCTCGGTATGTAGGCCCATCCAAAATTTTGAAACGTATTGGAAAGGTTACCTAAGAGTCTGATTTGCCAAATGAGTTGGCTCCGATTCATTCGGTATTCCATGTCTCTATGCCTAAGAAATGTATTGGAGATCCGGAATCCATTATTCCCCTAGAAGGGTTGGGAGTTGACGAAAGTCTTTCATAGGAAGAGGTTCCGGTAAAGATCCTAGACCGGCAAGGCAAGAGATTGAGAAACAAGGAAATAACTTATGTGAAGGTTTTATGGAGAAATCACTTAGTTGAGGGTACTACTTGGGAGGCTGAGGCCGCTATGAAGTCCCGATATCCTCATCTCTTTCCTTCTACTCATATTCAGGCTTGAGGTAAGTAGTTCCTCTTGACTTTTCTTGTTATGGGAGTCATGCGTGTGATCTGTGTTTTTTCAATGATTTCCTTATGTTATGCATGTTCTTGAGAAATTTATGATTAGTAAGAAAGTGAGTTTTTATGACTAATTTTCCTCATGTTGTTGTGCATTGAGTAAGAATTGTCTATACTTCATGAGGTGAATTGTTGAACTTGCTTAGTTGTGATTTTGGAAGTATATTGCATAAATGCTCTTTGAGGTTGTGTTGAGCATGCTTGTAGTTTGGAGAAGGTAGTTCTTCCTATGAATATGTGAACTGATGAGTTTTCATGCATAACGGGTTGTTAGATGTAGTTCCTACTTCCTTATAATGCATTGATTATGTTTGAGTTGGAGTTGATGTTTCCTCCTTTGAATTGTGCATTATTTTGATGTTGCATGCATGATGAACTGCTAGTCTTGAGTCTTTACTTCCATAAGGTGTCTAGATCATCATTCGAGGATGAATGTTCTCAACGGGGAGATACTGTAATTCCTCGGAAATTAGTAGGCTAAACTAGAGTTTAACGTGAGGGTTAGAGTCATGGATATAACTCCCCGTAACCGAAAGAAATAAGATTAGCAATTTTTGATAACCTCTAGGTGTCACCCACAAAGGGGACCCACGGGCTGTGGTTGGACCCACGCCAGGTGGGTGAGCCCGTAGGTGGGCATCCTGGGGACTGACTGAGGCAGTGAACAATGAGACCAGGACGCACACCACGTGGATGGGTCCACGGTTTGTGATTGGGAATCGTGGGTCGAGGTCCCAAAAATCAAGCCTTAGAACCCAAACCACGGTTCACCAGAACAGACCGTGGGTCCAACCACGGTCCGTCGGTGAGGCCTCGTGGATGGGACCTGGTAGCTAGTTTGGGGGTTAAGTCTAGGGGTACTTTGGGGTTTTCTGGTTTTAATTAATATTAAGTGATGTTGTTTGAGACTAATTTAGACAACCTATATAAGGATTATAGACCACTAAAATAAGTCATTGACCTCATTATTTCTAAAGCCCAAATCAATTCCCAAACTTCATCCTCACCAAAAATTCTCTCTCTAGAAAACTGAAAGAAGAAGAAAAAGGAAGTTGGAGCTAGGGTTGAAGAAGCTAGGGTCTTCACATAAAATTCACAGGGCTTTGTTGCTAAGGTATTGTATCTCTTCATCCATGGATAGAATTCATCCATAGACCCTTCAAAATCCCAATTTTAATGATAGAAATCCCTAAAAGCTAGGGTTTGATTCCAAAGTCATGGGTACCTTTCAAAAATAATTCTAATGCTTGAATTACTTTATATTATGTATGAATTGATTATTTCTTATGTTTTTTATGTTGCAATCCCCAAGAACCCATGAAATCCCCATATTTCCCAATTTTGATCTTGTGATATTGGTTTGTTGATGAAAGAAGAATGTTATGGGATTATGCATGTAGTGATTGGGTTACTTGAATTATGTTAATATCCATGTCTAATGTAGTGAATTCTAGATATGTTGATTTGATGTGAGCTTTGACCCTTGAAAGGGTAAATTATGATATTATGCATGTTTTATGAAGTTTATGTATATGTTTAAGAACACTTTGAGAGTGAAGTGTCTATGATCATGATCTAGTTGTTGAGTTATTGAAAGGTTATTCTCATATACACTTATGCATGAATATGATATGATGTGAAAGGTTTTCGCACAATATGAAGATTCCAAGGTTGAAAGGCTTTCTCACCTATTGAATCTATATGTAGACATGGACGGTGAAAGGTTATTCTCACATATGATCTAATGAACTATCTTAATGAATTAAGTTACGACTTAATATGTACTCCACGGGAATTAATGCTTACCATCGAGTGAATATTAAATGAGATGGAAGCTTTTACAGTAGTTGAGTCTGGCATCCCTATGGGACCTTTTAGACTAGTTGAGTCCAGGTTCCCAAAGTATGTCTCACGAGATGGAGACCTTTTACCTTAGTTGGGTCCGAGTTTCTATTAGGAATCTCATTATCCCATAAACTATGTGCTCCCATAGTTTATTTAGCTAATGGATCCACCTAAGCAAAGAGTATGGTTCTACCTTAGGCAAGTAGGACAACCCTTTTCGGTGTGGGTAACACCGGGGGTCCATGCATAGCTCACATGGTCTCATGTCGGTTAAAGCTTATTCCCTCAACTACAAGAACAAGAATATAAATGTGGGCCTAAAGAGGTTTACTTATCATGGGTAAGATTTGTGGTGTCTTATCCATGCATTGCACAAGTATGCTTTGAGGGTATTTATGAAGTGTATCACTTATGTTATGATGATCAATGTATTGACTATGTTTATGACTTATGTTTTCCCATCATCTTCATGGTGATGTTCAAACTTAGTAAATTGCATGCTTTAAACTAAAATGTCCCTTTTTGCATGTGTTCAATGTTTTTAGTCATGGCTATCATACTTGGTGCATTTTTTTACTAATGCCTACTTTTCCTACATTTCCCCAAGTGTAGGGTCTGATTCTCGAGGTGATCATTCCACTGGCTAATGCTTGGACTTTGGTATCTTCTGAGCTTGTTGGTGTGTCCTTATGGTTCGAGGATGGATTTTTCTCATGATGTAGTTTCCGTTATTGTATTTCCCTTTTTGGACATGTTTTATGGACTTGGCCCTATTTCATTCAAATATTGTAATAGATTTCTATGTTGAGACTTGTGTAAAGACTTACTCTTTCCTTTATGAAAATTTTAGACTTGAAATGTGTTTTTACTCTTATTGTTCTATTGCTTATGTTATGAGGACTGAGTGGCTTGTATGGAGTCCTTCGGGGTTCTATACGCCATGTTACATCTAGGGAGTACCCCTGGGTTCTGACAGTAGGGTAAGTCTAATATGTCAAAGGGTTTCTCGCCCAAAGAAGTACATACTTTTGTATACTTGATCAATAGACACACTTACCTAGTCATTTCCAATGAGATACGGTACTTCAAATTATTTAATAAGAAACCTCCTTATTCCCACTTGCAAGTTTTTGGTTATGTTTGCGTTGTCCATCTTCCAGCATATGAATGACAAAAGCTTTCAGCAAAGGAAACATAATGTAATTTTATGGGCTATAACGACACACAAAAGGGGTATCTCTCTTTTATGACACATCTCATCGTCAATTTTGTCTATCTAGATGTGTTATTTTTTTAGGGTCAATTTTCTTACAAACACAATCCTAAACATGCTTCAAGTTTTGTTTATTTTATGTACAAGTTTGATGATGATGTAGTAGTCAGTGATCCTCCAAAACAACCCATGAACTATGATAACGATGATCACCAGTCCTACTCTCATTCAGGTATTGATTTTACACCCTCATCCTCATCTTATGAACATTAATCATCTCATCAAGTTCGTTTCCATGTTGATTGAGTAGAAAAGACCTTCATGCTCCTAAACGACTCGATTACTCTCCAGAGAAATTTGGTAAGTCCTATGTCATGCATACCACACTAAATTATGTTGACGTACTTATGCCCTACTCTCAAACTTCTACACAAACTTGTTGGAAAAAGTCAGTGTTGGAATATCTTTGTATATTGAATGAAAATTCTACTTGGGACTTTGTTGATAAACCAACAAATGGAGTTCTCATTGGAAATAAGTTGTAATACCTTAGAGTTTGGAAAAGAGAGAAAAAAGATAGTTGGGGTGCATGTTGGTCTACGGGTCCCCATCTATGACCCTTAGAAGCTTCAACGGTCTGTGAGGGAAACCCTAGAAAAAAGGAAAATAATTTTCATAAAACAAGTCCCAGTACCTATTTTATTGTTCACCAATACGGTCCGTCAAGTGATCTACGAGTCATAGATAAGTCTTGTAGGTAGGTCCATGACTTAGTGAAATTTTGAGGGTCAAGTTGATTTCTACGGACCATTGAAGGACCCACGCAGCGTAGACCAGTCTCATCAAGTTGGTCTAATTTCAAAAGTTTCTGAACTTTTCTACGACGTTCCGTAGAAAGTCCTACAAACTGTAAGTCTAAACCTTTTAAAAGGGATTGACAATTATTTTAAGGGTCTCTCGAGTCTTTTCCCTATTTGTTTTAAATAAAAAAATAATTCGTTTTGGCCTTCATCCTAAGACCTATATAAAGCTTTTTGAGTTTTAAATTATCCACTCAAACCCCATTCTCCTAAATCCCCAAAACTTAACCAAATTCATCATCCCCAACTTCTCTAAAGACTAAGGAAGAAGAAGAAGCTAGGGTTAAGTCAATTTCATCAATCGTCCATTCTTGTAGGGCTTAAGTATCAAGCTATATGGGTATTCACCCATGGAGTCCTTTCCTCCATGGTCCCCAAGGTTTCCAAAATCTCAATTCAATATTTGCGAGTTTTATCCAATTATTATTGAACATTGTTGATTTAGTCTTATAATACATGATTTAATGTTAATATATGATATTTAGTTGGAATTACATTGACCTATGCCTAAATTATATTTTTCAATCATGAACCTTGGAACTATGAATTTATGAATATATGCATGTTTTTTATGAAATTATTGTATATGATTTAGGGATGCTTTTAAAGGAAAGTATTGATGCTATTGTGAAAGGATTTCTCATTTAGTATTATGATCATGACTGTGAAAGGAATTTCTCACATATGGATTCACATTAGTGAAAGGTATTCTCATCCATGTTGAATTATTATTTTTAAGGAATCTATTTTATGTTTTGATCTTGAAAGATGTGGATTGGTATTGATCATTGCCTCTTGTATGTTATATTGATATTTGACTCTTATCTTTGCCATTGGGATTTAAACTTAGCACCGAGATGGCTTTAAGGTGGAGGCTCAAATAGAGTAGTCTCTAGTAGCAACCTCTTGTCCAAAACTATATACCCCGTAGGATTGTCTTAAATGACCTAGCTAGTGGATCCACTTTATCAAAGGATGATATGTAAAAATTTTACCTTGGCAAGTAGACTTCCCTTCTTTTGGTATGACGGATATACCAGATTTTATGATATAGCTCTCATTGTCTTATTGTCGGTTACAACTAATATCCCACAAAACAATTATGTTTCTTCAAAGCTTTTATTATATCTCTTATTTCAATGCATTTGAGAATATTTCATGATTTACATGTCATCGTTTCTTTAAGTCTTTAAATGTTCAAAGAATGATCATGCCTACATGTTTTAAGCCATTCATCCTATCATGCCTGTTTTATGCATATTGTTCCATTCTTAGTACATTCCATGTACTAATGCATACTTATGCCTACATTATATCACTAAATGTAGGGTCCGACGTCCCTACCTCTCACTCTTGTGGCTAGTTGGTCCTTCCACATTTCAAGAGTTTGGTGAGTCCTCATATTCCGAGGACCAACATACATTTACTTGTTCATGTCTTTCTTTAGTTTTTGGATGACGTATATGGTGCATTGGTTACATCCCAACCACTTATTTTAAATGTTTAGGTGGCTCATTGAGACTTATGATTAGATTTCCGCTTTGTAAAACACTTTTATGAAATAAAACTATGACTTTGAACACTTTACTTCTATTATCTTGTATGATGTATGCTAAGTGTCTTGTCTAGGGCCTCTCGGGGTCCTATATGCTATGTTATACCTAGGGTGTACTTTGAATCTTGCCAAATTTGCTATTTCAGAGCACGAGATTAAGAAAGGTCTTAGGATGTCTGATAAGCCACATCGAGTGGAGTCTTATTCATGAGTGTGAAGCGCACAACATTTATGAATAAGGAGCTATAAGATATTTAGGAAACTCTACTTCTTTCATCATTCTAAAGTCATGCGATAGAGTCTAACTCTATATGTCTCTCCTAATCTGTATCTGATGCTTTTCAGGATATGGACCATCGAAGAGCATACGTTAGGAGAAATATGAATGAGAATGTGGAATAAGAAGTTCCTTTAGAAGTTCCATAAGTTCCAGACTACCATTTGGCCAACCAAATGACTATTATAGAGTTTCGAGCTGCTTTTCAAGTTTTGGATCAAACCATGCTGGCTTAAGTGAATAGATAGGATATGGTCCCTATGAACCCAAATATGTGTACGATGGAAACTAGAGTAAGGGACTTTACTTGGATGATTCCCCCTAATTTTCATGGTTCTAATTTGGAGGAGGATCCTCAAGAGTTCATTGATGATATGTATAAGGTTTTGATTATTATGGGAGTGACTACAATGGAAAAGGCAGAATTGGCTGCTTATCAACTTAACGGTGTTGATCAAGTTTGATTTAACTAATGGAAGGAAGCGAGGGCGGCTGATGTGGGTCCTCTTTATTAGGAAAAGTTTAAGATTTCTTTCTTTAATAGGTTCTTTCCCCTTGAGATGAGGGAGATACAGGTACTTGAATTCATCAACCTTTATCAAGGAAATATGAATGTGAAGGAGTACGCATTGAAATTTACTCAATTGGATAGGTTATCTCCAACTATGGTTGCCGACTCTAGGGCAAGGATGAGTAAGTTTGTTTTGCGTATGTCCAAAATAGTGGTTAAGGAGTATTTTACTTCCATGCTTATTAAGTAAATGGACAGTTATCTCCTAATGATTCATGCTCAACAAATTGAAGAGGAGAAACTTAAGGAAAAGTCTAGGGAGGCAAAGAGGGCCAAGACCGGTGATGGTGAGTTTTCACAGTTAAGGTCTAATGGACATGGTCGTCTAGGTTCCGACAAAGGTTTTTCGGTCAAGGTTCCTCCAATGCTTCATCTCCTATGTTCAACAAATATAGGATGTCTAACCCTGAGACTCAAGGAGTAAATGGTGGTGGAAATTGATCTCCGGCTCTCACATACTAAAGATGTGGCAAAAGTCATTCGAGAAAATGCTTGATAAGCACAAATAATATTTTTGTTTGTGGAAAGAGTGGTCACCACTTGAGATATTATCCATATAGAATTGACAAGGGAAATGATGTTAGGCAAGCTCTTCCTAGTGGTTCAGGTTCAAGTGCTCCAAAGCAAAAATGATTCTATGCATTCCAAACTTGTCATGAGCCAGAAGGTTCTCCTGATGTTGTTACTAGTATGTTGGAAGTCTTTCATCTTGATATTTATTATTTTTTTGATCCCGGTGCTACATTGTCTTTTGTGACGCAATATGTGACTATGAGGTTTGATGTTTCTCCAGATATGTTATTAGACCCTTTTTCTATCTCAACTCTTATTGGTAAATCTATTGTGGCAAAGATAGTCTATAGAAATTGTCCCATCTCCTTATCCCATAGAGCCACTCATGTTGATGTTGTAGAGCTTGATATGTTAGATTATGATGTTATTCTTGGTATGGATTGGCCTTATTCTTTTTATGTTTCAGTTGGTTATAGAACCCAAGTGGTCAAGTTTGAATTTCCAAATTATCCCGTCCTAGAGTGGAAGAGGGGAAATTATATGCCTAAGGGTCAGTTCATTTCTTATCTTAAAGCTAGGAAATTGAATTGTAAAGGTTGCATATATCATCTTGTTTGGGTTAGGGATACAGATTATGAAACCCATACTCTTTAGTCGATCCCCATTATAAATGAGTTTCGAAAGTGTTCATATCGAAAGGGAAATAGACTTTGGTATACACCTTCTCCCAAATAGGTAACTTATCTCTATTCCTCCTTACTAAATGGCTCCAAGAGAACTTAATGAATTGAAGGCGAAATTGAAAGATTTATTTGATAAGGGTTTCATCCAACCAAGTATCTCTTCATGGGGTGCTCCAGTTTTATTTGTTCATAAGAAGAATGGTTCACTGACATGTATATTAACTACCAGAAATTGAATAAGGTTACCATGGATAATAAGTATCCCCTTCCAAGGATAGATGATTAATTTGATCAACTCCAAGAGGCAAGTTACTTCTCTAAGATTGGCCTCCTGTCGGGTTATCACCAATTGAGAGTGAATGAAGATGACATTCCGAATATGGCCTTTTGAACTCGGTATGGTCATTATTAGTTTTGATAATGTTGTTTGGGTTAACTAATACTCTGGACGAATTTATGGACTTAATGAATAAAGTGCTTAGAAAATATCTAGACATCTTTGTAATTGTGTTTATTGATGACATCTTGATTTACTCAAGGAGGGAGAATGAACATGCTACTCATTTTAGGATTGTGTTGCAAGTCCTCAAGGACCAACAACTCTTTGCAAAGTTTAGTAAGTGCGAGCTTTGGTTGAGATTCGTGGCTTTTCTTGGTCACATCGTTTCCAGTAAGGGTACTGAGGTTGATCCTATGAAGACGAATGCGGTTAGGAGTTGGCCTAGACCTATATCCTCTTCAGATATTAGAAGCTTTTTGGGTTTGGCTAGTTAGTATAGAAGGTTTATGGAAGGATTTTTATCGATTGTCTCTCCATTGACGGCATTGACCAAAAGAAAGTTAAGTTCTTATGGTCGAAAGTGTGTGAGAAGGGTTTCCAAGAATTGAAATATAGACTTACCTCCGCTCCAGTATTGACTCTACTGGAAGGATCCGATGGGTTTGTTGTTTATTGTGCACTTAAAGGATTGGACTAGGGTGTGTAATTATGCAAAATGGAAAAGGATATCGTTTATGCTTCAAGGTTAGTTAAAATTCATGAAAAGAACTATCTCACCCATGTTTTGGAACTAGCAGTTGAGTTTGCCTTAAAATTTTGGAGGCATTACCTATGTGGTGTCCATATTGGTATCTCTACCGTCCATAAGAGTTTGCAATATGTGTTCAAGCAAAAGGATCAAAATATTTTCCAAAGAAGGTGGCTCGAGTTGCTAAAATACTACGACATGAGTGTTCCCTGATATGGCGAATGTGGTGGCAGATTGTCTTAGTTTACTATTAATGGGTAGTGTTATTCATGTTAAGGATGCAACGAAGAAGTTGGTTCGTGATGTTCATAGATTCACCCGATTGGGTGTTTGGTTGGTTGATTCTACTAAAAATGGTGTTATGGTTCATAATGGTCTAGAATCGTCTTTTGTATCGGATGTGAAAGCCAAGCAAGTTCTTGAGCCGATCTTGGTTGAGTTAAAGGGAGGATTGCTTAAAACGTCTGTTGAGGCTTTCTCCGAAGGGAGAGATGGTGTGCTTCGATATCAAGGTCATTTGTGTGTTTCCAATGTTGACTTGAAAGAGTAGATTTTATCGGAAGCCCATAGTTCTCGATATTTCATTCACCCAGGAGCCACCAAGATGTATGTGACTTGTGGGTGGTCTATTGGTGGAATGGGATGAAGAAGGACATTGTGGAATTTGTGGTCAAGTATTCTAATTATCAACAAGTGAAAGTTGAGCACCAAAAGCTGGGAGGTTTATCCCAAGATAATAGTATTCCCACTTGGAAGTGATAAAATTTGAATAAGGATTTTACATTGGTTAACCCCGCACGCAGCGACAATATGACTCGATTAGGGTTGTTATAGATCATACGGCGAAGTTGGCTCATTTAATTATTGTTAAGGTGTCTCATTGGGTGAAAGACTATGGTAAGTTATACCTAAGAAAAATGGTGAGGTTGCATGGAGTGCCCCAATCCCTCATCTTAGACTATGGTACTCAATTTACTTCTCAATTTTGGAAGTCTTTCCAAAAGGGCCTTGGTACTCGTGTCAAACCTTGTACGGACTTTCATCCTCAAATCGAAGGACAAGCGAAATGTACTATCCATACTTTAGAAGATATGTTGAGAATTTGTCCAATTAATTTCAAAGGTAATTGGGTTGATCATTTGCCTTTGATTTAGTTTGCGTATAATAATAGCTATCATTCAAGCATTTGTATGGCTCCATTTGAAATTCTTTAAGGTAGGAGGTGTATATCTCCAATGACTTGTGGGTGGTCTATTGGTGGAATGGGATGAAGAAGGACATTGTGGAATTTGTGGTCAAGTATTCTAATTATCAACAAGTGAAAGTTGAGCACCAAAAGCTGGGAGGTTTATCCCAAGATAATAGTATTCCCACTTGGAAGTGATAAAATTTGAATAAGGATTTTACATTGGTTAACCCCGCACGCAGCGACAATATGACTCGATTAATGTTGTTATAGATCATATGGCGAAGTTGGCTCATTTAATTATTGTTAAGGTGTCTCATTGGGTGAAAGACTATGGTAAGTTATACCTAAGAAAAATGGTGAGGTTGCATGGAGTGC
>JAJOOH010010523.1:0-19865 GCA_029582605.1 Solanum gracilifrons | reverse complement strand
GTAAGAACCATCCAGGCGAGTGTCTTGCAGGCAAGGAATGATGTTTTGGGTGTAGCCAGTCTGGTCATTGGGTGAAGAATTGTCCTTCTGCCAAGAAGGGCCAAGAAGGCAGCGGACAGCGCCAAAACAGGCTCTATGATCTTCACGCTCCCCAGGACCAGGAAGATTCTCTTGATGTGAGTTAAGATGAGTTTTGAGAAAGATGAGTCAGGAAATATGACCTACCCAACTTGTCCAAAGTGTGGTAAGAACCATCCAGGCGAGTGTCTTGCAGGCAAGGAATGATGTTTTGGGTGTAGCCAGTCTGGTCATTGGGTGAAGAATTGTCCTTCTGCCAAGAAGGGCCAAGAAGGCAGCGGACAGCGCCAAAACAGGCTCTATGATCTTCACGCTCCCCAGGACCAGGAAGATTCTCTTGATGTGAGTTAAGATGAGTTTTGAGAAAGATGAGTCAGGAAATATGACCTACCCAACTTGTCCAAAGTGTGGTAAGAACCATCCAGGCGAGTGTCTTGCAGGCAAGGAATGATGTTTTGGGTGTAGCCAGTCTGGTCATTGGGTGAAGAATTGTCCTTCTGCCAAGAAGGGCCAAGAAGGCAGCGGACAGCGCCAAAACAGGCTCTATGATCTTCACGCTCCCCAGGACCAGGAAGATTCTCTTGATGTGATCACTGGTACGTTTCAAGTGTTTCTTTATATATTTTGTAGTATTAGATCCAAGGGATACTCTTACCTTTGTAACTGTCTTTATACCAGCAATCTTAGAAGTTAGTCTAGAAACTCCTTCAGAACCCTTCTTAATCTCTACCCCAGTTGGTGACCTAGTTATAGCTAGACGGGCATTCAAAAATTGCCCTGTCACACTTTTTCAGAAAGTCACCTCAGCAGATCTAGTAGAGTTAGAAATGGTACACCTCGATGTCATTCTAGGCATAGATTGGTTTCAGTTCTGTCACGCCTCAGTCGATTGTAGAATTGAGGTTGTTCAGTTCTAATTTCCAAATGAGCACGTCTTAGAATATAAGATTAGCAGCTCAGTGCCTATATGTCGATTATCTCTTACTTTAAGGCCAGAAAAAGTTGAATCTTCGCAAGAGAAGGTGGCTTGAGTTCCTCAAAGACTGTGATATAAGCATGCATTACCATCCATGTAAGGCAAATATAGTAGCAGATGCTCATAGCAGATTATCCATGGGTAGTGTAGCACATGTTGAGGAAGAAAGAAGAGAGCTAGCAAAGGATGTTCACAGACTTGCTCGCCTAGGAGTTTGCCTTATGAGCATATCAGATGGTGGTGTAACGGTTCAAAATGTGGCAGAATCTTCTTTGGTAGTGGAAGTTAAGGAAAAGTAAGACATCAATCCAATCTTGCTTGAGCTTAAGGGTGTAGTACACTATTAGAGAGTAGATGTTTTCTCCCAAGGGGGAGATGGTGTACTCCGCTATCAGGGTAGATTGTGTGGTCCTGATGTGGGTGAATTGAGACAACATATTCTCGCAGAAGCCCACAATTCCAAATATTCTATTCATCCAGCCGCTACAAAGATGTACCGCGATCTGCGGGAAGCCTATTGATGGATGGTATGAAAAGGGATATAGTAGATTTTATGGCTAAGTTCCCCAATTGCAAGCAAGTCATGGTAGAACATCAGAAACCAGGAGGCATGACTCAAGAGATTGACATTCCTACTTGGAAGTGAGAAGTGATTAACATGGACTTCATCACAGGTTTACCTCGTACTCGCAGACAACATAACTCTATTTGGGTGATTGTTGATAGAGTTACTAAGTCTTCACGCTTTTTGGCGGTCAAGACTACAGATTTGGAGGAGGATTACGCCAAGCTTTACATTAATGAGATTGTGAGATTTCATGGGTATCTTTGTCTATCATCTCAAATAGATGTCCTCAGTTTATCTCTCATTTCTGGAAGTCATTTCAGAAAGGCCTTGGTACTCAAGTTAACCTTAGCACAACATTTCATCCACAGACGGATGGTCAGGCAGAGCGTACCATTCAGACCTTACAGGACATGCGAAAGCTTGTGTGATCAATTTCAAGGGTAGTTGGGATGATCACATTCCTCTCACTGAGTTCACCTACAACAATAGTTACCATTCCAACATTCAGATGTCCCCTTATGAGGCTTTGTATGGGCGTAGATGTAGATCTCCAGTTGGTTGGTTTGAAGTAGGTGAAGCTGCTTCGATAGGACCATATTCAGTCCTCGATGCTATGGAGAAAGTGCAACTCATTATAGATAGACTTAAAACTGCCCAGAGTCGCCAGAAGTCTTATGCAGATGTGAGAAGAAGGGAACTAGAGTTCCAAGTTGATGATTGGATTTTCCTGAAAGTGTCACCTATGAAGGGGGTGATGGGATTTGGCAAGAGAAGGAAGCTCAGTCCCAGATATGTAGGCCCTTACCAGATCTTGAGAAGGATTGGTAAAGTGGATTATGACTTAGAGTTGCCAGCAGAATTAGCAGCAGTGCATCCAGTCTTTCACATATCTCTTTTGAAGAAGTGCGTGGGTGATCTAGCATTCATAGTGACATTAGAGAGTGTCGCTGTAAAAGATAGCCTTTCCTATGAGGATGTACCAGTTGAGATTCTCGATCGTCAGGTTAGGTTAAGAAACAAAGAGGTCGCTTGAGTCAAGGTGTTGTGGAGGAGTCAGTCCGTAGAGTGAGCTACTTGGGAAACAGAAGGAGCCATGAAGTCCAAGTATCCTCACCTCTTTCCTTTCGATTCCACTCCATCTTGAGGTAATAGTTCCTCTTCAATTTTTCAGTCATTCATGCGTAAATTCATTCTTAGAATCATGTTCCTTCAGTTTGTACTTGCATTTTCAGCGTAATTGCATGTTCTTGGAACTCAGTTCAGTCAGAAATTCAGTTCTCAGTGTTTAGTGGTAGGGATTGTAGCCCTCTCCATCCATTTCAGCTAGTTTAGTTTTCATTCAAGGACGAATGGTCCCAAGGGGGAGATAATGTAACACCCCGTATTCGAAACAAACCAAAAATGCAGGTTTTGAGAAGTTCCGATTGAAACCCACGGTTGCCATCCACGGACCGTAGGTTAGACCACGACTGGTGGTCCGTGGTTCAGCACTGAAACCCCACCCAAACCCAACACAGAAAATTTGGCTAAGTCCCGACTCACGGACAGACCCAGGTCCGTAGATTAGACAACGGTCCGTGATCTATGTCCGTGAATTGAGACCTCCTTTACCCAGCCTCTGACACAATCTATGGTCGACCAGTGCGGACCGTCATTTGATCCTTGGTCCGTAGGTCTGACCGTAGATGAGGGTCAACAGCCAGTTACTTGAAAATTGTTGATGGATCAAGTTCATATGGTTATAACTTTTAGCACAAAATGAATTAGGTGTCCCATAACATATGATATCATAGATAATTAAATTATCTTCCCAACTCCATCGAGTTTGCTAAATTCTGACCTCCGAGTAAAGAGTTATGCTCCTTTTAGTGAAGCCCTGTCGGGCAGACTCGACCTATGGACCCAATCGACTGACCGTAGATTGAGTGACGGACCGTAGGTCACTCCGATAACAGTTAATTCAGGGGTCTTTCGGTCTTTTCCTATTTCGTTTAACCCCTAAGATACGTCGTTTAAACCATAAATCATGATATTTTAATCAGATTAGGCCTAGAAACATAACTAGAACTTACCTAAATCAAAATCATTAATCAAAACTTAGAAAATTAGAAGCAAGAGAGGAGAAAAAGGTCAAGAACCCTAGTTCAAGAATGCAGCAAGGTTCCATCAGTTCCTGCCCCAAAATCGAAAGATTTCGCCGTGGAATTCGTCACCAGGTATGTGGGATTTCACTAGTGGGTTCCTTTCACCCATTAGGTCCCTATAATTCAGTCAGATTCTTCATTCCGTGATTATGAACAGACCTAGGGTTTCTAGAATTACAACAGATCATCATGAATTAGTTATTTAAATGCTCCAAATCAGATTATCATGTTATTGCTCAGTTTCCTACATAAATTTCAGAACCCTAGCTATGTATTTCATTAGTTCATGAATTACACATGCTAGGTCAGATATTTCAGTTATTCAGATATACATGCTCCAGTTTTATGCCACATTATCAGTATATTTCAGCATAAACCCCATTTTGAGTTATAAGTCTTGAGAAGCTTTTCTTTAAGACAACACTTGAGTTTTAAACTGAGTTTTTGAGAAAGTTAAGATGAGTTTTGAGAAAGAGCTTCTAAAACATACTTAGTATTACAATTGAGTAGGTCATCAATGTATGAATAATATGGTATCTAGAAATACCATTAATGTTTATGCAGTATGACTTCCCAAGTCATCAATGATCATAGTATAATATGATGTTGAATTGTTTTCTAAAAATGAGTTTTCAAGTATGAGTATCTACATGTCAGTATTTTGAGTTGTTCAGTATTTCAGTCATAATATATTCAGTTATACATGATTCAGTTTATGAATGCATCATTATCAGATTAATTGTTGCATTCTCAGTTTGCATGTTCAGTTTCGAGCTATCCAGTATTTACAGAAACTCAGTCTTAATGTGTTAACCACTTAATCTATTGTGGGCTGCATAATACCGAGTCGGACTAGGGTTTCAGCGTACCATATAGTCCCAGAACTACGAGCCACGTAGGTGTAAGTCCCCTTTGTGGGAAACATCAGTTTAGTAATCACGCCAGTCTTGCCTCTATACCTTTGGCCGGGTATATTGGGTCCTCTCGATGGGGCGTATACATCGGACTCCACATTTAGCTCATGTGGTTTTATGTCGCTTATTAGTAGCTCCCACCGTTCAGTCAGACTCTATTACATTGAACATATTTCAGTACAGTCAGTATTCAGTCTCAGCATGTTATAAATTAGTCATTTCATTCAGTTAGCTCAGCATTCACTATCTATAATATGTTCAGATTATATCATTGCTTTATGGCTTTGTTCAGTTATATGTTATTTCAGCTTTACTCTATCCTGTAGGCTCAGTAGCTTTCAAGTACGGACGCATACGTGCTCTCCATCCTCTCGTGATGTAGGTTCAGGTTCCCAGCATCTAGATCACGCTTAGATCGGTTCCCGATCTCCAGTTCAGATGCATCAGTGGTGAGTCCTCATTCTTCGAGGACAATAGTCATGTCATCTTTCAATTTTTAGTCTTTAATTTTCAGATTTTCTAGACTTAGCTGGGGAATGTCCCAGCACTTTTAGTCAGTTTATAGGCTTATTTCAGACATAGTTAGATTCAGCTTAGTATTGAGTTAATATCTTCTTTGTATTAAAATCATCAGTTTTCATTTATCTCAGTTATAGTTTATGGGTATTCCCCATCCTTTCATGTTATTTATGATTTAGCTTCCGCATAAGTTTATTTTCTTTTGTATGCTCATGATAATGCCAACAGGGTTAGCTTGGGATCACTTGTGATCCTAGGTCCCGTGTCCGCGTTTTGAGGGTAGCTTGGGGCGTGACAAACTTGGTATCAGAGCACTAGGTTTAAGTGTCCTAGGATGTCTGAAAAGCCGCACTAAGTAGAGTCTTTTTCATGGGTGTGACGTGCACAACATCTAATGAGAGGGAGGCTATGAAATGTTTTAGGAAAACTTCACTTTCTTGATATTCTTATCGTGTGTAAGGTATGATCTAACTCTTTTCTAACTCGACATTCTACATTTCACCGATCATACGTCCCCGTAGAGATAACACTAGGATCGTGAATGCCATGAATGCTAACACAGTTCCTCTAGTCCCAGATCAGGGAGTTTTGAATGCAGAGTTTCAAAACACTATTCAACCTTTCGCTCAAAGTATGAATAATCAGAACAATCAGCAGGTTGAGGGAGATAAGCTTAGGGAAATTGCTAATGTAACCAAGAAAGCTAAACAGGGAACTATGAGTACTCCGAGCAGAAATCGGGTGGTGGAAATTACTCACAGTTTCGACAAGATCAGAATAGTAGGGCACCAGGCTATAAGTCTCAGGAAAGTGTTTCAGGAAATATGACCTACCCAACTTGTCCAAAGTGTGGTAAGAACCATCCAACTGAGTGTCTTGCAGGCAATGAATGATGATTTTGGTGTGGTTAGTCTGGTCATAGGGTGAATAATTGTCCTTCTGCCAGGAAGGGGCAAGAAGGTGGCGGACAGTGCCAAAACAGGCTCTTCGCACTTCAAGCTCCCCAGGACCAGGAAGATTCTCTTGATGTGATCACTGGTACGTTTCGAGACCCTTTTTAGATATTTTGTAGTGTTAGATCCAAGGTATACTCTTACCTTTGTAACTCTCCTTATAGTAGTAATCTTAGGAGTTAGTCTAGAAACTCCTTCAAAACCCTTCTTAATCTCTACCCCAGTTGGTGTCCTAGTTATAGCTAGACGGGTATACAGAAATTGCCCTGTCACAGTCTCTCAGAAAGTCACCTCAGCAGATCTTGTAGAGTTAGAAATGGTAGACTTCAATGTCATTCTAGGCATGGATTGGTTTCAGTTCTGTCACGCCTCAGTCAATTGTAGAAATCAGGTTGTTCTGTTCCAATTTCCAAATGAGCAAGTCTTAGAATATAAGAATAGCAGCTCAGTGCCTATATGTCGACTATCTCTTACCTTAAGGCCAAAAAAAGTTGAGTCTTCGCCAGAGAAGGTGGCTTGAGTTCCTCAAAGACTGTGATATGAGCATGCATTACCATCCAGGTAAGGCAAATGTAGTAGCAGATGCTCCTAGCAGATGATCCATGGGTAGTGTAGCACATGTTGAGGAAGAAAGAAGAGAGCTAGCAAAGGATGTTCACAGACTTGCTCGCCTAAGAGTTTGTCTTATGAGCATATCAGATGGTGGTGTAACGGTTCAAAATGGGGCAGAATCTTGTTTGGTAGTGGAAGTTAAGGAAAAGTAAGACAGCGATCAAATCTTGCATGAGCTTAAGGGTGCAGTCCACAATTAGAGAGTGGATGTTTTCTCCCAAGGGGGAAATGGTGTACTTCGCTATCAGAGTAGATTGTGTGTTCCTGATGTGGGTGAATTGAGACAACATATTCTCGCAGAAGCCCACAATTCCAAATATTCGATTCATCCAGGCGCTACTAAGATGTACCGCGATCTGCGGGAAGTCTATTGATGGAATGGTATGAAAAGAGATATAGCAGATTTTATGGCTAAGTACCCTAATTGCCAGCAAGTCATGGTAGAACATCTGAAACCAGGAGGTATGACTCAAGAGATTGACATTCCTACTTGGAAGTGGGAAGTGATCAATATGGACTTCATCACAGGTTTACCTCATACTCGCAGACAACATAACTCTATTTGGGTGATTGTTGATAGAGTTACTAAGTCTTCACGCTTTTTGGCGGTCCAGACTACAGATTTGGCGGAGGATTATGCCAAGCTTTACAATAATGAGATTGTGAGGTTTCATGGGGTTCCTTTTTCTATCATCTCAAATAGATGTCCTCAGTTTACCTCTCATTTCTGGAAGTCATTTCAGAAAGGTCTTGGTACTCAAGTTAACCTTAGCACAACATTTCATCCACAGACGGATGGTCAGGCATAGCGTACCATTCAGACCTTAGAAGACATGTTGAGAGCTTGTGTGATCAACTTCAAGGGTATTTGGGATGATCACCTTCCTCTCACTGAGTTCGCCTACAACAATAGTTACCATTCCAACATTCCGCATAAGTTTATTTTCTTTAGTATGCTCATGATCATGCCAGTAGTGTTAGCTTGGGATCACTTATGATCCTAGGTCCCGTGTCCGCATCTCGGGGGTAGCTTCGAGTGTAACATCATCAACTACTACATATTCTTAAATTTTAGCTTCACTTCAGGGCTTCAATAGTTGAACAGCTTTGGCGAATCAGATGGAGTTCGCCATTCCTAATAGGTGAGTCGTCCACTCTCACTTAGCTCGTCAAGTTGACCTTTATTTGTAGTAGAACTCTCAGATAAATTTGGCAATGATAGCAAGGCTCATCGACATTGTTGGCGAGTCACCGTTTGAGTATTTTCCTCGTCAATCTGCTTTGAAGTTTTTAGAAGAAAGCCCTATCATTTTTAGCGAGTTCCAGCTTGTTTGACAAGTCGCCTATTGCACTTGACGAGCTTCGTCTTTTCTTTGTTTTTCCTAAGTTTTGGGCTTTTTTTTTTTTGCATTCATTTGTCTTTGCCTTGTCCTTAAGCCTTCATAGATGCAATTTAACATCAGAAATAGACATAAAAAGATATTGAGAACACTATTTAATGAACTATAAACCTCAAATTAGTCCAAAATCTCTGACTCATCTTACATCAAATGAAACTAGATTTGTAAAGTTTACATTAGTTATACCCACAATCTTTCATACATTTAATTAGGTCCCTACTTTTTTTCCATTATGTGAGAATCAGGGGCTGACCCAGGATTTTCGTTTAGGAGTTTTGAAAAATAAAAGTATAAATGTGTAAATAAGCCTTTACCTTGAATTCTTTTGGGTTTTAAACCACACTTTTAGCACGTCTTTTACAGTAAAAAAACTTGAAAAACAGAACTGAAAATAAATTAAAAAACTAAAAAAAAAACTGAATCCAAAAAAGAAAAACATAAAATGCTTTCATAGGGATTTGAACCATTGACATACAACCTAATTTTAGGCGGACTTGACATTGCACCATCAATTTCTCTTTGTTATTGAAGGGGTTCGAAATATATATCTATAGAAATACGGAAAATTTATCTTATATATACCATGTAATTTGTTGCCGAGAGGGTTCGGGTGAACCCCTTGGAACCCACATGGGTTCGCCCCTGTGTGAGATTTACCTCTTTGTTTCGCATCAACATTTATTATAACAGTAAAATCTCTATATGATCATCCACGATCTACTAATGTTGGTAATACAATATCTAAGACTATCCCAAAGTGGTACTCTCATATGGTGTTTTGATTTAGCATAAATTACACTCATCTATACCGTCTCCAAAGTTCATACATTAGTAGCATGAATACTGATTTGCTTATCCTCTTGTAGAGGCTCATCATAAAAATTGTTCTTCCAAAAAAATCATATCTTACCGTTGTAATTGATTATATACCCAATGAAGTTCAATTCTGTTTCAATATGAAACTATCCATAGCCGACCTCTCGCATCTCCGCACTGGGGTATCCGTGCATCTCCTATATAGATGTTCAAACCATCTTCCTCTATATATTGGGGCCACTCCTACTTGTCTTGGATATCTTCTTTCTTAATCTTTTCTCTTCTAGTATGCTCACACATCCATCTTAGCATTCCCCAATTTTCATCTTCTAAATGTGGGAGTTCTTGACTGACCAACACTCCTCTCCATACAACATTGACAGTCTAACCACTTGTAGAACTAGCCTTTAAGTTTTATGTGTCACCTTCTTATAACACCAGATGCTAGCCTTCATTTCATCCTTCTTACACCTATACGATGCGTTACATCATCGCTAATCTCCCTCATTTTCTTGGATAATAGACCCGAGGTTACTTGAGACTTCCTCTTTTTTTAATGATATGTATCAAACCTCACTTTTACACCAACCTTAGGCATCACGTCAGTGAATTGCACTTAAAGTACTCCATTTTGATTCTACTGAACTTGAATCCTTTAGACTCTAAGGTCTGCCTCCAAACCTTCCTTTATAATTGATGACATTATATATAGCTTAAATTTAGTACCAAAAGCTGACAAATTTCATTTTAATCAGTAATTCTACTAATATTTAATCATAGCCAATATCCTTTCAATCATTATTGTAGGGCCATGAGTGTTCGATATCAAAGTATAATAAATAATTACTTGGCAATTACTTTGAAATCTCAAGCCAAATGGAACTCTTTCATCACATTCTTGAAGATGATATCACACTGACAGTTTATGATAATTCTAACCATTACTATTTATCCAATGAGTCGGTTCAATGATCATATATATCTATATACATCATCTAAGTAGGTCGTCATTAGTTTAGTTAATGTGATCAACTAATCTTTATCCAATAAATATCACCACATACATATTGATCTAACCGGATAACTTGTGTTCTAATTAATGATCCTACGATCAAGAACAACTTTTTGATAAAGTTAATTGTTGGTGTATATGCATTTTATTATGAAATTCAAATACTAAGTGCATATGTTAGTGGTGCAAGTTGACAAGAATATGATCAATATTTTGGTGTAACTCTTGTAACCACTATTGTCATGATCTACCACTAATTCCACCCATTATTCTACCTCTTTATTTTTGTAATTTATGTGACATTTGGGCTATTCATTTGGCCAATTTACTAGCAATTATCTTCCTATTCATTGTAAGGAAGAATTCATCACCTATAAATAATGATAGTCTTATTTTGATTTTTAGAACAAGAAATATACAAGAGAAAAAGTGTAAGAAAAGATGAGAAGTGGTATACTGTGTATATATTGAATTAGTATGGTGAAAGAGAGAGTTGAGACAAAGAATAATATTCTAAGTCTTCAACTAATTCACTATACAAAAGAGAGTATTTATATATTGAAGAAAGATGTTCTTTTTGTGGAGCTTTGGACTCTTCAAGTAAATGTAAAGTTGTTTGAGTTGTATGACGTTGTTGAACTGTTGCATCCTGGAGGCAACAAGTCAAAAGTGATACTGCTGGATTAGTGTATATTATGCCAGATGAGTCCACGATTTGGACTCATTTAGGGCTTTATTTGGATAGATTTAGTTTCCTCAAATGCCTCTTTAGTGCCAATAACTGATCTAAAATCCTTGATTTCCAGGTATTTGGATTGAGGAACAAAGCATGAACACTAATTTGCAAAAAAGAATGAAGCAAGCTGAAAAAAGGAAGAAATGAAGGCCTGGTGATCGCCAAGTCCCTTTGGCGAGTCGCCGAATGGCCACCATCTCGCCTAAAGTTCCAGTGTGCCAAGCCCTAAAGGAGAAAATCAATTTGGCAAGAAAAAGGAGCAGTCGGCGTGTCGCCGAGTGGTTCCGTGATGCAGTGTTGGATCGCCCAAAGTTACAGAACTTGAGGATGTTAAAGGCCAAAGCAAAAAGGCGCTGGAACTGACCAAAGGGCGGATCGCCAAGCCCGACTTACTGCACCGAATAGCCCTTCGCAGCATATTTTTAGTGACTATAAATACATTTTCAAACATTAGTTTTGGAAGCTTTTATCATAAGTTATATCATATTTTTGAACTTTGAGTTTGGAGACAAGTTTTCTTTAGCTTTGAAGAATTGAAGTTTTCCCTTTTTGAGAAATTGGAAGTGGATCTTGGAGATTCTTCAATTTGGACCTTTGTAAAGACAAAATTAATCTTACCCAGTTGATGGAAACACAATTTGGTAACGATTTTTATTTTTTTATGATGTCTAGCTAAAACCCCAATTCTTGGGGTGTGATTATGTGATTATGGACTGATTTAGCTTATGGGTATTGCTAATTGTTAGTTTAAATGTTGTTTAGAAGTGATTTCAATCATTAATTGTGGCTTAAATTAAAGGATTGTAATTGCAAATGCAGTTCTACCTTCGTGTTCTTGACCTACGAGAGAGAGAGGTTTTAAAACCAAGATTATTAACTGATGGTCTGTGGGTATTAGGTTGTGATGGGTTCAGCTCGAGAGAGCGAATCCTAAACTCTTTTCCACACATTCAGCTCGAGAGAGTGAATGGACTAAGGCATATGATGCTCTTATTTTCTTGCTTGTTGGTGTTCGAGAGAAGCCAACTTGATTCAGGGTAAATTGTTCGAGAGAAAGTTTATCCCCTCTAAAGTCCAGCTTGTTCACTAATTTACAGCTATTTACTAACAGTTGCAACTACCCATTTTTCTACCTTAGCCTCATTATTGTCATCTTTGTATTATTTGTTGTTGCTGTAGTTAATAATTGCAATCAAACCCCGTTTATTTGGCATTCTTGTAACCCCCTAATTTACATTATGTTTTTAATCATAAATGTTTATTCCTATGATTGACTTGAGCATATTCGTACTTTCCTATTGAATCTTAAGCACGTATGGTTTCACGTATCAGGACCCTTCATCCAATACTAAGTGCCAACGATCGGTAGTCAGTAATATAACCCAACTGAATGAGTTGGGGTCGAATCCCACAGGGAGTGGTACGTGTTTAAGAATCAAGATTAAAGTACGAATATGTTCAAGTCAATCATAGGAATATATATTTACGAATAAAAGCATAATTCAAATTAGGGGTGACACAAGTGTCAAATAATAGGAAGATTTTGAGTGTAATTATCAACTACAATAGCAGCAAATAACACGAATTAATCAAGTAATGAGACGGATTCTTGGGATGTGATTGGATTATAGGCTAAGGTAGAAAAATGGGTAGTTGCAACTGATAGTAAATAGTTGTAAATCATTGAATAAGCTAGACTTTAGTAGGAATAAACTTTCTCTCAAACAATCTACCCCGAATCAGGTTAATTTCTCTCGAACACCAACAAGCAACAATTTAGAACAACCTACGCTTTAGTCTGTTCACTCTCTTGAGCTGAATATGTGGAAAAGGGTTTAGGATTCACTCTCTCGAACTGAACCCATGACAACCCAATACCCACAAATCATCAATTCAGTAATTTTGATTTTAAAATCTCTCTCTCGAGCAAGCCAAAAACACCAAGGTAGAGTTGCATTTGCAACTACAACCCTTTAAATTAAACCATAATTACTGATTGAAATAGATTTTAAACAACATTTAAACTATCAATTAGCAATACCCATAAACTAAATCAACCCATAATCACATAATCACACAATCACACCCCAAGAATTGGGGTTTTAGCTACACATCATAAAAAGATAGAAATCGTTACCAAATTGTGCTTCCATCAACTAGGTACGATTATTTTCGTCTTTACAAAGGTCCAAGTTGAAGAATCTCAAAGACACACTTCCAATTTCTCAAAAATGGAAAAAATCAATTCTTCAAAGCTAAGGAAAAATATTGTCTCAATATTCTCAATTCAAACTCAAAATTTACTCTAATGAATGTTTAGAATAAAATTTAATACTAAACATAATGTTTGAAAATGTATTTATAGTCGCCAAACATATTCTGCGAAGGGCCATTCGGCGCAGTAAGTCGGGATCGCCGATCAACCCAGCGATCCGCCCTTTGGTCAGTTCCATCACATTTTTGCTTTGGCCTTCAACATCCTCAAGTTCTGTAACTTTGGACGATCCAATACTGTATCACGAAACCGTTCGACGACACGCCGACTGCTCCTTTCTCTTGCCGACTTGATTTTCTCCTTCAAGGCTTGGCACACTGGAACTTTAGGCGAGGTAATAGCCACTCGGCGACTCGTCCAATGGATTAGGCGATCAACATGCCTTCTTTTCTTCGTTCTTTCAGTTGCCTTGTTCCTTTTTCCTCATTAGTGTCCATGCTTTGTTCCTCAATTCAAACACCTGGAAAACAAGGATTTCACATCAGTTTTGGCACAAAATAAGCATTTGAGGACACTAAATCTATCCAAATAAATCCCTAAATGAGTCCAAATCGTAGACTCATCAACAGCCCCAACTTAAACTTTTGCTTGTCCTCAAGTAAAACTCAAGTTCAGTAGTTCAAAAAGGATGTCTCAAGCAGTGCTACACAAGACTCAATCATGAATGCACACAAAAAGACTCAACTTACTCATGCAAAGATCAATTGTGCACTTAAAGATTGAAGTTGTGACTCACCATTACCAAAGATTCTCAAGCTCACAATATTTACTTCAAATGCAAGTTCAAGCTCAACAAAGGTACTCAAATGCCCTCACACAAAGAATGATTCTATATTCACACACAATGGTTCAGTAACTAATTGCTCGAGAATCACAATCAACACTCACAAAGATGAACACAATGCATGATTTCACCCATAGGTTTGCCCTTATTTTCCAACAAACAATTGTTTCAGCTCACTCAAGATCAAAAAGGTCTTTTCATGGCTTGTAACGGGGCTGATGTAAATGTATGGTCATTTAGGCCCAGTGGCTGCTATCCTCATGAAATGTGGTGTGACAACACTTTTCTTCATCATTCTCATTCATGCTCAAATGTCACCCCATTATTTACTTTCCATGGACTGTTGGACACCCCATTTCGTTTTGCATTTTCACAACTTTATTCCACAACTTTTTCATTCTTTTTTTTTGTATGGAGGGGTTCCATCTTTCTCAAAATCATAGGTCAAAGGGGACTTCTTTGCATTTTTTGATTTACCTTCTCTTTTCACCACACCCCCAACTTAGGCTTTTGGCCTAAGTTGGCTATTCAAGCAAACCACAAATCATGAAGATTATGGGTAATTGATAAAGAAAGGTCACAATTTCATCAAGTTTCTTCCAAGAAAAGGGTTAAGGCTCAAAAGGTGTTCAAACGAAGTTCACACACTCACAAGGTAGGCCACAAAGGAGGTATAATGTCAAATTGTTTCACTCTTTAAAGCTGCCTAAGATCATTTCAAAAGATCACATCACTTAGTCAACCGGACCAACGGGGCAAATTCTAGGTGTTATCACACACGGTTCACAGTAAGCTCATCACACACAAGGCATTGACACCAATGTCAAACAAGACTCCACACTCTCACTAGTGTCCAATGTTCATCACAAGAGACTCAATTTGATAATTGGCTAGTCACAACGAGATTCAAAAAATTCACATATTGCATATGTAATTTCATTTGGCCTCATTGTAGCCACACATTTATTTTTGTTCGATTATGAGCACTATTCAAGTCATCGGTATTGATCAAGATCGATACTCAAATTTGCAAGAGAACAACCACATTCAAACACAAACAAGAGGTGGCACAAAAATTTTTCCGAAAGGGTCCAAAAATTATTTACAATTAAAATAAGGACCCACAAGCTCAATCATCCACAACAACAGTGCTAAACATAATTTATAGCTCAAAAACTGAAATATATAAACAAAACAATAATCACACAAGGTGAGCCTCACCCCACCATAAAACAAAAACTATTTTTCCTCAAATGCAAGAAATAAAGCATCCAAAAGTCAATAAAAATAAGATAGAGAGGGAGGTAAAAAGGGATCATGTCTAAACAGTCGCTCCATCTGTCGAGGCATCAGTGCCCAGTGTAGTACTCTGAACCTGGATATCAGTGCCCGGAGTCACCTCAGAAATACCAGCTCTACTGGACCCACACATGGTTGTGTCTCTCAAAGAGGTCTGGCACGTAGTCTCGAACATGACATTCTCCAGGTCAGCCAGATCATCATAAACATTAGCATCACGCACCTCTATCTGCTCCTCATCGGTCTCCTCCTCCGACTCATCAGCTGTCATATCATCTCAATGTACATCTCTGATGGTGGCCGGAGGAATCTCAAAAGTCTCTGGAGCATCCACATCATCAACTGCCTCAAGTAGGGAAGTGAAGTCAGTGGACTTCAAGTAGTCCACGTCCTTCCTTAGATCTGATACCTCGGCTTTCAACGTCATAACCGTATAACCTCATAAGACTCCCCTGTCTACTCTCACAAGCCGTGACTCTCGCAGTCAAATCATCAATAGGAGGCCGAAGAGGGGTCAGTGTAGCTAAAATGACATCCTCAATCATCCATGGCACCGAAGCGTCCAATCTAGTAGTTCTCACATCAACCGAATGGGCTAAGTTCCCCATCTTCAGGATCATGTCCTGGGTAATCTTGGCAGGCTGGGAGGAGGTGGAAGCACCCGAAGCCTATGAAGAAGAGATAGGAGTAGAACTACCTAAAGAAACGGAGGCCAGAGTAGGCAAAAATGCTTCTCTAGGTATCGAATCAATGTCCACCTCCGGGGATGTATCCACCGAAGCTGCTCTCCTCCAATCGGCCTCCTCTAGTGAGTACTTGGCCTCAATACGCTGGATGTCAATGGAGGAAGAAGGGGTAACCTCAATATCTCTCGTATCTTCTCGGGGAACTCCAGCACGCCGACATAACTCCGTGATCAGGACCGGGAATGGTAGGGAAGTCTGCTTCTTCTTGGCCCTCATGGTCATCTCTTGCTCAATAATAAGCCCCATGTCAATACTCTTCCTAGAAATAATCGACCACCGGCAAGTCGCCTTAGGATGACGGAGAACAGACTCATTTTGGGAGGGCATAATAGAGTTGCTGATGAATCCAAACAAATAACGTGCAGCTACACTCAAGTCCCTCTTCTCGATCAGGACTCCTGCCTCTATCCACCTCGGGGTGGTGTCTGAGATGAGGGGCACCAACTAGCCCTTGAGCTCATCCAATGATGTTGTAGTGGTAGCCAGGTTGGGTTAGTCACAATATGACCCACTGTCAAGTACTGCGTTGATGTGATCACAACTACAGTGCACTACTGTCCCCCGTACCATAATGAACCCCACCAGTTTGAACTCACTAGCCTTCTTCTCGCTTTTAGGAACAAGGTCACCATATGTATAGTAGAACTCATAGACCCATGTAGGTATGTACGGTCCTCGGGGCATGGTGAACTTCTCAAAATGGTGGAACTGGAGGGTGTCCCTCACTGAAGAGTGTTTTCCCTTAAGACCTTATATGGAGAGTAGCTTCTCCTCAAGAATCGTTCGCAACCCATCGGTTTTTAGTTTGTTAAGTAGCCGTGGAGGAGGAACCACTGGTGGTACATGAGCTACAGGAGGTGTCAGAGCTGGCACTGAATCTGCTGGGGTGGAAGCTGAAGGGACTCTAGCTGAGGCAGGGCTAGATCTAGCATAGATCTCAGGCCTCCGAGACTGTAATGGCTGGTGATCCTTAGGCTCAGATAAAGGAGCCCGAGAGTCAGCAACCACTCTTTCATATGTGGGCATCTTGCCTTTGCTCTGACCTCCCGTTGGAGGCTTTGTTTTTTCCCTTTTTGAGAGGATTCGCTCCCCCTTCATTTATCACAATACCCCATGCTCTTTTGCAGGGTGGCATATCAGTGTTTATCCTTGCCATATCTACAAAACATTAGGAAAAGTTAAAAGTAATACAAGAAAGAACACAGAAGAAAAGAGTTGCAGAAAGACTCGTCGAATCGGTTGGCGAGCCAGATCGAACTCGCCGAAAGGATTGGCTCAAAAATTTCTCAGACAAATGGCATGTCGGCGATGGGAAAGCCCTTTTGGCGAATTACCAACAGCATTCGGCAAGCAAAGACTAGCCCGCCGAAAGTTATAGTGCCTTTAAGGATTAGGGGTTCAGACAAACGGCTATCAAGGAAGACCTTCGGCGAGTCGCCAAGTGCACTCCACGAACTCAGGCTTCTCGCCAAAAGTAACAGAACCTTTTTCAAGATAAAACATGAAATTAAAGGCGATCGGGGGGATTTCGGAGAAACGCCAATTGGTTCAGCGAGCTCGACCCACCTTGCCAAACGACCCAACGTGCCTACTGATGTTTGCGTAATCAAGACACAACTTCCAATTTGAGTGTCTACGATCGTACAATAGTAATATAACCCAACCGCATGATTTGGGGTCGAGTCCTAATGGGGCGGTGTCTGAGAATTAAGAGTCAAGCGCGAATATGCTAGAGTTAACCATAGCTAAAAACATTATCGAGTAAAAACATAATAAATTAAGGGGTTGACATGAATGTCAATTATCAATGGGGGGGTTTTGCATTCAACTAGTGAGCAAAAACAATGAAAATATAAAGATGCGATTATAGGGAGACATGATTCTTGGGATGTGATAGGAATATGGGATAAACTATACAATCGGGTAAATGCTATTGATAGTTAATTGCTGAACATAAGTGACTAGGCTAGACTTTAGTCGGGGTAAATTCTCTCTCGAGCAACTTACCCCGAATCAACTCGGTTTCTCCCGAACACCGAGTTGCCGCTTTTAAGAACAGCCTCCGCCTTAGCCCATTCACTCTCTCGAGCTGAATGTGTGGGAAAAGGCCTAGGATTCACTCTCTCGAGCTGAACCCATGACGACCCAATAACCACCGGCTATCAATTTAGTAGTCTTAGTTTTAGAACCTCTCTCTCGAGCAAGCCAAAAACACTAAGATGAAATCGTATTTGCAACTACAATCCCATTAAGTTCAAACACAACTACTAAACGAAATCATATTTAAACAACAAATAGACTAACAATAAAAAATACCCAATAGGAAATTTAACCCATATTCACAAAATCACACCCCAAGAATTAGGGTTTTAGCTAGACATAGAAAAAGGAAGAAAATGATACCAAATCAAAGTAACATCAACTAGTATGATTTATATTCACTTTAAATGAATCTAGGAGGAAACATCTTCAACACCCACTTCCAATTTTTTGGAATTGGAAGTCTTTAAATCTTCAAAGGCTAAGCAAAAATGTTCTCTACTTGAAAACTTAGAAAAATAAAATGTTGTTTCTGAAATTGCATACTAAGATAAAAATTCAAACTAACATTTATAGTTGTAAAAAAATGTGATGCGAAGGATCACTCGACACAGTTAGTCGGGATCACCGATGCAGTCGGTGATCCGCCCTTTGGTCTGCTTCATCGCCTTTCAGCTTTTGCCGTCAGCCTCTTCGCGCTCTGGATCATTGGGCTATATAGTACTGCTTCGCGGAACTGTTCGGCGACGCACTGATGTGAGGCTAAAAGTATATAGTTTTAATCATTATTTCCTCACATTTATTATTTATATTTATCTTTTTTGAGCATAAATTTTATGTATTGTGCTAAATAGTATATTTTATTTGTAGGATTAAATTGGTGTAAAAACGAAAAAGTTTGAAGCTAAAACGAATTAAAAATGAAAGATTGAAGAAGGAAATCAAGCAGGCAGCTTAATGAATTAAATTTATTAAAATAATATATTCCTATATATGGTACAAAGTTGAACGCCAATCCAATGTGAATTAGGCTTGCTGCTGCCACGTGTCAGCTAACCAGCGCCTCTCTACCGCCAACAATTTGGAGAAATCACGCGTGCGTACAGTGCAAATCCAATTTAATTGGGTTTTATTTTCCTAATTTGTCTTGAACTTAATTATTTTATTTAGGATTTCTATGTCTATAAATAGGGCATGAAAAAGTATTCTTGAGGGAAGCCAAGAACCAAGATACAAGACATAATATAAATTTTCTTCTAGCTTAGGAACTTTGGAAGAGCCATCGTGGAGGCTGGAGAAATTGTGGTTTATTCTTTCTTCTCCTTTATTATTTATTTGTATTCGTGATTAATAAAAGAAATTTTAGCTTTTGTTCTTAACCTTTTATGATTAACATAAGAATATTTATTTTAATAAATTTTGATTGTGTTTTTGAGATAATGAGTAGCTAACTTTCATAACTAAGTTTGTGGGAACCATAAGCGATTAACAAAGTATGAATAATAACTAAGTAATTCTTGAATAGTGTTGAAGCATGCATTGATAATTCTTTCGTCTAGAAATCTTTTTAACGGTGCGCAACGTTAGAACTCGCCTTGTTGCTACTTGCGGACCAAGGAGGTAATTAACAAGAAAATAATTATCAACATAGATTTAGTGTGATACTATCTAATAGTCTAGTGTCGATTGGTGCGAAAAAATAACTAAGTCAAACATCGATGTGATGTCTAATATAAGGCAAAGGTAAGGGTTAGTAAATTATACACACGTAGCCGGACCAAGGTGCGGGGTGAAATTCTCTAGTTGCCGGACCAACGAATTAGAGATACCGAACTTATCACTTTGCATGTAATACACTAGAAAAGGATTACTATTATTAGGATTATCGCGTTATGAGCTTATGGAAAACACATTCCTAGTTACTTATAAAAATCTGAATATAAATAAATACTTAGTTCAAGGCTATCTTTTTATTGTTTTTATTTTATTTCAA
>JAJOOH010010522.1:0-28967 GCA_029582605.1 Solanum gracilifrons | reverse complement strand
ATATGAGTTAACAACTGAATTTTTCTCCTCTTGGTTGTTGAATACTTTTTGAATTCTAATTAACAAAACGTACAGTGCACATATATACACTAGTATTATTAATGTATGTGCATTGTACGTGGGCTTAGACGAGGAGGTCAAGAAGCGCTTTTGAAAGAATTTGGACGAGATAACGAGAATTATACCACTCATAAAGAAGCTTTTCATGGACAGAGATTTCAATGATCACATAAGGGTAACTTCTAGTGATTTTAACAATGTGTATGAAAGCTTTAATTTTGAGGATAGAAACTGATGAGGAGCCTCACTTTTGAATTTACTAAATCTTTTGAGTTGGTGATAGCTAATATGAGCTTTTTCGAAGAAAGAGGTTCACTTGGCAACCTTTCTAGTTGCTTGTGGCTCAAGTGATGTTTCCATACTAGCATATGCTTATTACAAGCATTCTTACACACTTAAATTATTATTGTTTTCATGTTGACAAGTGATAAGTGTGGTTGGGTACAAGTGTTAGTGACTCGATTTTTCTCCTTTGATTGTTGAATATTTTCTGAATCCCGATTAACAAATCAAGGGGATTTGGCTGAAGATAGGAGGATCACTAAGAAGATTAGGATGATTAAGCTAGTTATTGAAGGATTTATGGATGCTTTAAGAGGAAGGAAAAGTCGGATGCTTTATTGCTATGAGTCGGACTCAATAAAATTTGATAATTTTATTTTCTATTATTAAGATGGAGAATTAAATATCTAAAACATACTACAACTATATTTGAAATAAGAAATTCAATCCGATAACGTTAATCTAGCAAGGAAAGAATGGAAATAATAAAACAATGCACATGGGGTTAAGAGATAACATGCAAATTCTGCATGAATGAATAATTGTGATATTTGTGGACAAAAGAACAACATTGAGCAAGAAGCACCGACAAAAGTCATATGCTTTATTTTTAGGGAAAATTATATATAATATCAAACTATTAATTTAAATTAACCATAGTTTAATTTAATTGTACCCCATAGCAAATTGTTGCTATTTCGCCTCTCTCCCTGGTGAATCTCGCTGGCCACTCTCGTTCTCGCTGGGCAGTCTCGCTCGCCTCTCTCGCTTTTATACAAACATAAATGTATAAAATGCATTTCTGTTTGTATAAAGCGAGATAAAATTGTGTATATACATATATTTTCGTTCCCCTCTCTCCCCTCTTCCAGATCTCACTCACCACTCTCACTCGCCTCTCTCACTTTATACAAACACAAATGTATACATTGCGTTTGTGTTTGTATAAAGCGAGAGAAAATTGTATATACAAATACAAATGTATATATTTTCGTCATATACACTTGTGATTATACAAATACGATCTTCCCCTGCCCAGTTTTCTTTTGTCTTTCTCTCTTTCTCGCTTTATACAAACACATATTATACAATTGATTCTTTTGTATATGTATACCGAAAGAGATTATACAATTGCTTCTTTTGTATATATGTATAGCGAAATAGTCAGCTTCTTTTGTATATATGTATAGCGAAATAGCCATAGCAAACATAAAATTTGCTATGGAGCGCAATTATGCAAACTATAGTTATTAGCATACAAATATGATTTTTGTGTTTGCTATATGTGAAAGTTGCTCTTATTTTTATAATATTTTTTTTAGTACTTGTATTTGAGTCTGTTTAAATTTGGATTTGTGTATTGCAATATTTATTTTTGAGGGCAACACTTTCAACACAAATTTTTTTAACTATTAAGAATTCAAATTCAAAAAAATTTGTTCAGAGTAAAATAATTCACCATCCCATCACAATTTATATCGATGACTTTCAAATACACTTGCTTTGACTAGTAATTATCGGTTCATCACTAATAAGTCCATTCATAGGAAAGTATCTTCCATATCAAATGAGTCCAAAGGAATAAAAAGAGATATTTTTAAGACATTCACTTTGAATGCCTCTTCTTTCCGATCTTAAATTAAATGATTTATTTATATATATTAAAAATTAAAAAAAAAATCAAAAGTTAGATATCTATCAAATTTGAAATTTGGCCCCTATTTCAGGATACCTCTATTTTGAAGTGATATTTAATTTTTGTCGCTTAACATTCTAAATAATAAAAGCATGGATAAGAATATCCCTAGTATTGAAAGAAAATCGCAAGGCAAAAAGTAAAATAAAATGCTAGACACAATTTCAATTTTTGGGACCCACTTTTTGGCCCATTCTAATAATTCATACTATAAAAATATATAAACCCATAAAATAAAAATATAAAAATAAATAACAAACGGAAAAGAATTTTGATTATATAAGAACCGCGGCTATGAAATCTGCTGCTCTGGCCGCTGTTCTGTTATCCGGTCTTGGTGGTGTAGTTATAGGAGGTGCCGTAGAAATGGTATACATTCACTTTCAGTCACACACAAATAGTTTATGAAAATCTTGTATATCTTTCATTAATGTATTCAATAATTTTTGAAAATAATACTCTCTTGGTTCTAATATATGTTACATTTTTTATTTCCCAAAAATTAAATTGAATTGAAATTTGAAGCTGAATTGAATTGGATCAACTTCATATTTTAAAATTTAAATTTAAATATTTAAAGCATATACAAAAAGTATTATAAATTATTTTATATTAATATAATCAAAAATATTTTTTAAAAATATCAATCAAAATTTACATAATTTAAATCTCAACAAACTTTTTTAAATAATTAATAGGCCTATAAAACAATACATAGGTGGTCGCTTCAACCGGCCACTAATTTAAAAGAAAACAAGTAGTTTTTAAATTTCTAAAATCAAACCAAATCAAATGAAAAAAAATAACCGTTGGCTCGGTCATTGTTGGTTTGGTTCAGTTTGGTTCGGATTTTATTTTTTTTTGGTTTGAAAGTAATAAATTAAACTTGTTGAGAGTATACGCATCTCGGTAGACACAAACACTTAATACATGAACAATCCACAAGAAAGTTATTATGGATTCTATTAAGCAATACTAGAGTTATTATAACACGAATAAAGTGATTCAATTATGAAAAAATGTGACGTAGGGTAGGTGAATATTAAAGTAATAAATTTTGATGGACTTGGTCTTAGGGTTTTAATAGTTGGGCTAAAATTTAAGTGTTGAACTTGAGAAAATGGTAAAGTTAAGACTTAAGTAAATTAAAATTTAACAAAATATTTATATTTTATTTGTGAATAATATATAAATAATTATGAAATATATATAATTTCTCGGTTTGGTTTGGTTGTTTTTGCGGGCTTTTTTAGTAAAATTAAAACCAACCCAAATAATATCGGTTTTCAAAATTTAAAACCAAACCTAACTAAACCACACCAAATATCAGTTTTTTAATCGATTTGATTCGAATTGCGATTCGATTTGAATTTTTAACCATAACCATGAAACAACCCTACCGACTTGCATCATCTTTCTAAAACAAATAAAATAATACATTAATCTTCAACTATATATTATATATGGTTGTTAATAGCTATATATACATATTTTCTGGCCTAGTAAACATATAAGAAAGCAGCTAGCTAGCTACTTAAGACACATATATACTTTTCAATTCCTAGTCTAAAATATTGCACATCATGAAAGCGTTATTAGCTCTATGGGTTCTTCTCTTGGTTTTTTTTTTTTTTTTTTGACAAACACCAAATCTGGTGTTTGTGTAGGGATTTGTAGAGAAAATGAGCGACGAGTGTTGGAGAGCTTGAAGAAAGAAGTATATGATCCCTCGAATCGTCTCTCTTCTTGGGTAGTTGGAAAAGATTGTTGTGAATGGGAAGGAGTCGTGTGCAACAATCTCACTTGTCATGTGGTTGAGCTAAGCGTATCTAGTATTTTTAGATATCTTCACCTCAATTCTAATTGAAGGTGTGATATCGAGTAAGAATGGAACTTAAATAGCCAACTAAGAATCCTTGAAGCCAAAGACGAGTGAGCAACGACGGTGCGAGGGGCATCCTTTATTTAACCCTTAAAAAGTTAAAGGAAGTGTTTCCTAATATAAGGATAAAACTTTTTCTTTCTTCTATCAATATGAGAGAAATTACTTTTCATTTTCCCTCCACTTGGTTCCCCACATTTCCCAATTCTCTTTCTCATTTCCCATTAATACCTTGCTTAAACCCAACAATCCTGAGAGCGAGAGAGTGAAATAATAGTGATAACTAAAGGTAACATGTACCAGTATGACAACATTTTGGCGTTGTTTACTAGTATGGATATGTCTAGTAATAATTTTTGTGGAGATATTCTACAAGTCTAACATGTCTTGCAGAATTAAGATCATTTAATTTTTTCAAAAATAACCTAACTAGTATGATTTCAAATGGTATTGGTGACATGAAAGTCTTGTAGTCTATTAATCTTTCAGAAAACTAACTTTATGGTCAAATCCCACAAAGTTTTTCAAGATTGACCACTTTGAGCTACTTGAATCTACTTGATAACAATTTGTCAGGTATGATACCATTGAGTGCTCAACTTCAAAGCTTTGATCCCATGAGTTTTCAAGGAAACAAACTCTACGGACTTCCACTCTTGATGAACTGCAGTTCAAATGGTCATATTCCAAATCACGAATATAAAGATGATAAGAATAACAAAGATGAAATGGATTGGTTTTACATTTCAATGGAAATAGGATTTGCACTAAGCTTTTGAAGTATTTGTGGTTCATTACATTTCAAGAGATAATGGAGACATGCTTATTTTCGTTTTCTAGACCGTAGCTGAGAAATGTTGCTTGCAAATGTATCACTATGTTGAGAGATAATACTAAGGATATTGTTATCATCAAAAGTTAGTTTGTATGCTTACATTTCTCATGTTAGCAATCGTGTTGTTTCATTTTGTATTCAAAGATGCAGATGTTTATGTCTTAACTAGCCGGAATCATTTCCCATCTACTTTTTATCAAATCACTAGTCGAAACTATTTTTCATCGACTTTACATCAAGTCACTATCCGGAACCATTTCCCATCGACTTTATGTCAAATCACTAGCCGGAACTATTTTCCATAGGCTTTATATCAAATCACTAGTCGAAATCATATCCCATCGATTTTATATCAAATCACTAGTCGGAACCATTTCCCATCGGCTTTACAACACTTGTCGAAAATGATCTCGGCATCATAACCCTCACATGTCTCATCACAGTTTCCAACAATCAATGCACACGAGTAACATCACACCACACGGAAGAGACAATAATTCATGCAATTCAAGTCCAATTTCTTGCATTCGAGAAATTCATCAATCAAGCAAATAGGAGTCATCACAAGGCAATTCACAAGCATTATGATCAACACATAATTTTTCAATTAACGTATTTTTATTCATTAAGCTTAGGAACAATGAATCCCTCACTTCATTTCCATTACTCCCAACACACAAACAATGAAAAGAAGTAGACAACTCTACTAGATCACAAAGTTTAAGAGATCACTTGCCTCAATGAAATAGATTAATCACTCAACGGTTGAGTCTTTCCCTTCTGAATCACTTCCGAAGCGACACAATCTAGATACAAGCAAGAATTCAAAATAAATTTTCGGAAACAACAATAGCCACATCAATTTTCATGAAAATGAGTCAATCAACTCAAAATCTGATTTCAAAAAGAAGGATTGAATCCGAAATTTAATGCTTGAAAATAATATTCAAGGCTTTAAGAACTCATTGGTGAAAAACATTTCGACAAAGGAATCAAAATCAGCTCACAATTTCCATTTTGGTTTAAAACTTGAGCTCTTGAAAAATCTTGTCATTTACCAATCAAAATCTCATATTTTGATGTTAAAATCCATAAATAATCAAAGGGAAAAGAAGTTTTAGGATCACAAGAGCTTACCCAAAAGATTTAGAACAAAACATTGCTTCAAAAATTGCCTGCAAGGATTTTTCAAGCTCAAAAATGAAAAATGGGGTTTAAACCCCAAAATTTTAGGCCTAAAACCCTCTCAGATGTTGTAAAAGCGGACACAAATTCGCTGAAGTGGACTTCACAAAAGCGGCCTCCGGCTCGCTTAAATGAACCCCGCTTAAGTAGACCCCTTCGCAAAAGTGAAGCTCCTTTTTGCTTTCGCGAAGGTTCGCTTAAGCAGACTGACCTTCACAAAATCGAGGTCAGCAAACACCAGAAAATTCAGCCAACTTTCAAATCATCGAATGAACCCTCGAAATTCGTTCAGAACCCCGTAAACACAAACCATATATGCAAATCGATTATACTCGACGTTTCAGATTCATTGAAACCGCCAAAACATGAATCTGAGGTCTCATTGACCCGACATTCGTAAAATCCCAAGAAACTAACACAACGCCTAAAAAGGCTAAAACAAGCTCGGGCCCTTTCAAAAATCAACCAAGACCTCATCTAGGCCTAAAATCATCCCCCGAATCCAACAGAACTCTCGAAATTCCGATCCGAGCATCTGAACCACGAATGTTGACCCAAAGTCAACCCAAACGCTAAATTCCATAATTTTTCAACTTAGAACCTCAAATCCTCCAAACGACTCCGAATATAAAGCTGATGACTCTCATAGACCAATTTCTGCATTCCGAAACTAATGTAATCAACTAAATTCCATTCTGACACTCAAAACTTCAAAAGATTCCAAAAATCACTTTTAAGCAACTTAGCCTTTCAAAAACACAAACTTACTCGAGTTCTCAATTTTTCCCTCAAAGTTCGAAACCAATTTTCAAAACTCAAACATAAAAGACTTGGGGTCAAGATCGGGAGAGGCAAAAAGGGTAAATTTACAAAACTTTCCAAAAATGACCGACAAGGTCATTACAATAATATGATAACTGAAGCAAAAGAAACAACAAATAATACTTAAATAGAAGAATAAAATAGTAGAAGAATAATAAAACAAAACTAGGCACTCTGGACTACCTACTAACCTTATCGAAACCCAAAGCTTACTTAAGCTCAACTTGAAAAATCTGAATTTCTAAAATTAAAACTTATCAGGAAAGTGATCATAAATCTATACTATCTGATGAATAGACAGAGAATGGACAGTCCTTGGAGCCATACCACCAAAAAGAAGATCAAGAAAATCTGTTTCTTATTTGGGAGTTGACTACACCCCATTGAAGCTCTCTTGCGGTATGTGATTTTCCACATCGCCACCAGTATTGAACCGCTGATTGTTTGGAAGCAACTTATTGTGTACTCTTTCTGTCTCATATTAATTGTTAATATTATTAAAAATATTTATTTTAAAACATTTGTCATTTTATAAACAAGATAATTTTTTCCCCTTATTCAATTGTTCTTGAAAATAAATAATATTATTGATTACATCCTGAGTTCGAATACCAATAAGATTAGCTAGCTTTGTTTTAGGAAAAGATATAAAGATAAAAAAATTAAATTTTGAAAAGTAAATATGATAACTAAAATGGAATAAAATAAGTATTTATTATCATTCTTTTTTTTAAGAAAAGTTTCTTTTTATCAACTAGACGATTTCAGCAATGTGGGCGTGCATGGCCCAAACAGGGACACTTAATAAAGTTGTAGAGAAGACTTGTTAACTTAATGAGAGCAAAGAAGAGAACTCTTTAAAATCTTCAACTCTAACAAAGAGGTGGAACTAGTTTTTCAATTTCAATATTTTACGTGACAAGTTTAAGATAACACATTTAAAAGATTACACACATTTTTAATTTAAAAATATAAAATTTAAAAATCTCTTTTTATTTTCTTCAATTTCGTGTCTAATCAAACTAAAACATTAAAATTGAGATGGATGGAGTAATATATATTAATTTGAATTTATCCTAGTAAACCATATATAAATGTAAACGGACCGGATCACTTTAGAAGAAAAGATATTTTTTTTTAAAAAGGACACAGTCCGTCGTTCATGGGCGGTGCAGTCCATCGCTTTTCCGTTGTTTTTGACCAAAAAAACCATGCCATCAATCATCGTTTTTGGAGCTTAGAAGAATTTGTGGATACCATCGGAGAAACCAATGTTGATGATAAAGTCGAAGACGATACAATACATTTGAAAACAATTATGCATAAGGAAACACTTATCGCATTTAGAACTCTTTATTGGTGCAGTTTGAGAAGACAATAACGGAACTTTCGGATGCAATAAGAAAAGCTAAAAATTTACTTCAAATAGATTTAAATTTTAATAAAAAAATACTAGAATCATATTTTACTAAATTTTCTTATATAGATACTTTTGTAATTTCAAAAAATTATTAATTTATAATATTAATGGGATCATCTATTTATAAAAGGGCCTTTTGAAATTACATTATCTTATCAAAATCAGTGACTCTTTTTCACTAACCCAAGTTGGGATCGAATAAAAATATTATTTTAAAAAATTTATTAATTTATTAAATATTAATTTAGAGAGATTCTACAATGGATCCTTGCTATCATCTTTTTTTCTTCTAATGTAAAAACGTTAAGAAAAGTCCTCTTTTATCAACAAGACAAGTTCATCATTATGGGCATGGTGGACATGATAAAGTTGTAGAGAAGACTTGTTGACTTAATTAATATATACATAGAAAAGAACACTTTAAAGTCAAGCCGTCCACAATTACATGCATTATCTTACTAAAACTACACATTCATTTTCAATTATACTATACAGTCATTAATAGATATATATACATATAGCAAGAAACTATACTTGCCACACATACTATTCAGTCCAAAATATTACACACCATGAAAGTGTTAGCAATAACACTATGGGTTCTCTTCTTTTTTATTTTGAAAAATACCAAGTTTGTTGTTTCTGTAGGGATTTGTAGAGAAAATGAGCAACGAGCATTGGAGAGCTTGAAGAAAGAAGTAGATGATCGCTTGGATATTCCCTCTTCTTGGGTTGTTGGAAAAGATTGTTGTGAATGGGAAGGAGTTGTGTGCAACAATCTAACTCGTCGTGTGATTGAACTACACATAAGTTATCTAAGGATCGATAACCTAGAGTGGTTGCCAAGTCTTTTGAGTCTTGAGAACCTGGAAATGTATCATGTGGATCTCCGCGAAGCAACTAACTGGCTACAGGTCATTAACATGCTTCCTTCTTTGGCTGATCTAAGTTTATCCAATTGTAGTCTTACTAATATAACAACTCTACTTCATCACAATTTTATTTCACTTGAAACCCTCGATCTTTCTAGTACTAAGTTTAATTCACCTATTCCCAAATGGGTTTTCAACCTTTCCAATCTTGTTTCTCTTAATTTGAGTGATTGTAATTTTACTGGCCCATTTCCCGACTTTCCAGTTAATTTAACTTCTCTCACAACCTTCAAGGCTTTTGAAAACTCTTTTAATTATCTTTTACCCGAATGGTTGTTTGATTTAAGTAATCTAGAACATCTTAACCTCCATTCTAGTGGTATTAAAGGTGCAATACCAAATAAGAGTGGAAACACAACAAAACTTAAGTATCTCGATCTTTCTGATAATAACCTTAACTCCACCATACCAAATTGGCTCTATCGATGCAAAGATCTAGAATCACTTTACCTTAGTGAAAACCGTCTTGAGGGAGCAGTTTCAAGTCTAATTTCAAATTTGAGCTCAATAATTAATATTGACCTTTCTGGTAATATGCTTACTGGAAAGTTACCAAATGTAATTGGAATTTTAGGGAAATTAGAATTTCTTTCTCTCTCAAGAAATCAATTTGAGGGACAAGTATCTGAATTATTCAAAGGTAGGAGTAATTTCTTTTCAAGGGGATTGGGAAATACTTCTTCTTTGATGGAATTGAGACTAGATGGTAATAAACTTACTGGAACTCTTCCAAAAAGTATTGGCCAACTTTCAATGCTAGAATACTTTTTCATTTCTAACAATAAGTTGGAAGGTGTTGTAACAGAGAGTCATTTCTCTAAATTAACGCAATTACAACTCTTCTCTGCATCTAGAAATAATCTGACTTTAAAAGTGAGTCGGAATTGGATTCCGCCGTTTCAAGCTACAAACATTGCAATAGGCGGGTGGAATATTGGCCCTTTGTTTCCAGTGTGGCTCCGAACTCAGGAGATGATAATGAATGTTGACATATCAGATGGTGGAATACAAGGTGAGGTTCCATCTTGGTTTTGGAACTTATCTTCTCAAATTGTTTTTCTCAATCTTTCTCACAATCAATTTATTGGTGAGGTTCCAATCATCTCAACAGCTTCGTGGTTAGTTGGATTGGGAGGTCCTTGGTTAATGTATTTAGGTTCCAACAATTTTAGTGGATCACTACCACGTATTTCAACGAGTATAACTGAGCTAGATCTCTCGAACAATTTGTTTTCAAAAGGTTTATCCAACTTCTTGTGTGAAGCAAAGAATGTATCTTACAATTTGGAGATCTTAAACATCGGCAGAAATAATTTATCAGAAGAAATTCCTAATTGTTGGATGAATTGGTCAAAGTTGAAAGTTTTAATCTTGAGGGAGAATAATTTGATTGGAAGCATACCAAGATCCATGGAGGTTTTGAATAGTTTGCTATCCCTGGACTTACGAAGAAACAGACTTAACGGTCCATTTCCTTCATCTTTGAAAAATTGTACGAAACTGCATAAAATAGATTTAGCCGAGAATGAGTTTGTTGGGGAATTACCATCTTGGTTGGGAATGAGGTTTTCAACCTTGATAGTATTCATCCATCGGTCTAATAAATTCAATGGTGAATTGCCTCAAGAACTTTGTCAACTCAAAGATCTTCAGATTTTAGACTTTGCAAACAATACATTTGTTGGAATCATACCAAGGTGTATTGGCAATTTCAGTGCAATGGTCAAAGGAAAAAAGGAAGTGGGAGATGATGATGAGTTAAACTATTCCTACTTTTTTGGAGTTTTGAGAGAGAGTGCCATAGTGACGAATAAAGGCAACAAGTACCAGTATGACACCATTTTGGCGTTGTTTGCAAGTATGGATATGTCTAGCAATAACCTTTCTGGGGATATTCCTGTAAGTTTAACAGGTCTTGCAGGATTAAGATCATTTAATTTTTCTAATAATAACCTAACTGGTAGGATTCCAAAAGACATTGGTGACATGAAAGTCTTGGAATCTGTTGATCTTTCAGAAAATCAATTTTATGGTCAAATCCCACAAAGCTTTTCAAGTTTGTCCACTTTGAGCTTCTTGAATCTATCTGATAACAATTTGTTAGGTATGATACCATTGAGCACTCAACTTCAAAGCTTTGATCCCACGAGTTTTCAAGGAAACAAACTCTGCGGACTTCCACTCTTGGTGAACTGTAGTTCAGATGATAATATTCCGAATCACGAGTATGAAGATGATGAGAGTGACAAAGATGAAGTGGATTGGTTTTACATTTCAATGGCTATAGGATTTGCACTAAGCTTTTGGGGTGTTTGTGGTTCATTGCTTTTCAAGAGATCATGGAGACATGCTTATTTTCGTTTTCTAGACCGTAGCTGGGAAATGTTACTTGCAAAGTTACCAATATGTTGAGAGTTAGTTTGTGTGCTTACATTTCTCATGTTATCAATCATGTTGTTTCATTTTGTATTCAAATATGTAGACTTTTATGTCTTAATAACTTCCTCAATTGAATGTTTCTTAAGATGTTCAAACAATGTTGTTTCTTTCATAGTTCCAATTTTCTTCTTTCAATCATAGAGTTGTCAGACATATGTTAATTTCTTTATTTATATTTTTTAGTACTTAATAAAAAAAGCTCTTTACTATAACTATATAAATAAAATATCAAACAAAAACATATCACCTTGAATTGAGAATATCAAGATGGATCAGGCCAACTTATTGACCGACCCAAATTACTTTAACGGGTTGGGCCGATCATGTCTTTATATGCAAACTTTAAAGTAACAAAAGCTAGCAAGGCAGAGTTCTCTGCTTTGGATGGACAGAATACTTCACTTGTTGTACTTCAGTTCAAGACTGATGTTGCAACCATGCTGATCTCTCATCCTTTTTATCGAAACCAGTTTAACGATGGATTAACAACGAATTATCAACAAATGTTATTAGCTACATGCGATTTAGCCATAGATTTGCAACAAATTTCATAGCTAATTCTCTTCTTTTTTTTGTGTGCAATGCTTGTCCTTAAATTATTCTAGCTGGTGTGTATTAAATTAATTTCTTTGTTCTAATTTATGTGACAAATTTAAATTTTGCGATTCAAAATCTTTTCTTTAACCATAACTTTTGCATATATTTTTTATGAATTATTAAATATTGTAACTTATAATACTTTTTATGTAGTTCTCATATACGTAAATTTTATTTTATTTTAAAATAAAATTTTCATATCCGAATTCATTATAAAATTAAAAAATTTAACTCTCGAAATTCAACCAAAAAAAGGCGAATCATTCTAGGAATTGGCTTATCTTGGAAAGAGACAACAACTTCTCTTTCTTTTTTTTTTTTTTTTTTTAAGGAGGTAGCTTATTACTAAGATCACTTACAAGAGAGAGAGGGGGACATATTGCCTAAACCTCATCCCAATTAACACCAAAAAAGGAAATCTACTCAAAGAAAGTAAAGACTCTCCTATGAGAGTTTCCTGAAGGGAAGGCATTTTCTATCAACAAAATAGGATTATGCCTTCCCTTACTATCATTCAAGGTGGTTCGTAGTGCCATCCCGAGTGTTTTTCTTTTTTGAACCTAAATGAAGCAAGATTGAGTTTGTCCATTCTCATTGGTCTTACAGTTGAGTCGGACATGTCTTCTTCCTTTGAGAATACATAATCCATGTCCCTCGTAGTGGCATGTCTTGCAAGAGCGTCAGCTACACAATTTGCCTCCCTGAAGCAATGGATGATCTCGCAATTCATATTTTGTATCTTCTTTTGGATTTTTCTCACTGTTTTCCTTAGAGTCCAAGGTGTTGGGTAGGCTTACCTAACCGAAGATTAGAAAGGTGTCCTCACATCCCCAATTCTGCAAGCAATCGTAATTCCAAATTAAAACTTCAATACGACACTTACTTTATTTTGAAAACAATACAAAAACTGATGGGAAAAAGTTTTTATATTTCAATATTATCGATGTATTAAATCTGAGGCAACACCTTTGAATTTATAGACAATAAAAGAATCATAAGATGGAAAGGTACAATCCAAAAAACTACATTTTTGGTGTAATAAAAAATGTATTTTTTTTTCATTTCTCGTTCACACTTAAAAACTCCAAAAATAAAAAAGTTTCATTAAGAATCAATCAAATTACAAAGAAGAATAAAAAATACACGAAAGAAAAAGAGTACAACAATACTGAAATTTCAAATGCCAAAGAATCAATTAAGGAAAGGTGCTCTACCCCCCCCCCCCAACCCCCAACCCCCACAATACAAAAAATGAAACAAAAGAAAACTTATACAATAAGCAAATAAATTAAAAATAGACTTTTTACTAATTGAGCCCTCCAAAAATAAATGGCTTCTTATTAACAAACCTACATGATTTCCTCACTTCTCCTTGTCCATCAATTAATACTTCAACTCTACCCAATTTCACCATTGCCTCACCAAACTTAGTGTAAAAATCAGGATCATTAACAATATCATCCACAATATTCTTTGTCAATTCATCCAATGCTATTTGTTGATCAATTTGAAGAACCCCATTTCCCTTTTTAATTTCTTGAAAATATGAATTATCTACCAAAGATGGAGTCTTCACATCAAGAGGATAAGTGTTATCAAATATTAATGAAATTCTAGGACATTTATCCTTTAATTCAGCCAATAGCCATGGGCTCATGCTTGGATCAGGACCACCAGTTTTATTGAAGTTGTATATTCTATCTTTGAAGAGTGAGCAACGAGCAATTCCAACAGTGTGTCCACCTAGAATAAAAAATAAATAAGTAGTTAACGGTCAATGAAATGAGATGAAAATCATCAGCATTCAAATTTAATTTAGTACGTGATTTCTTTCAAACTAGCTAAGTTTTGATGGTCAAAGTTATTCAGTGACCATGTTTGTTAATGGTTACGAGGTAGCATGTACTCATCATAGGGTAGATTCACCTAACAGAGTTATGGATACATCAAAACTCGATATATAATTCTGGCTCGAACTTTGTATTTGTATTTAAAAGTTTATTTAATATTTATAATTAATTTATCTAAAATGCACTAAGCAAAGAAGATTATGGCTTAAAACTCTTGGTGCACGCAAGCTAGTTTGAGTTCCATTGTCATAAAAAGAAAATCTAGAATAAGATAAAGATTGTAAAATAAAAACGTTAAAAAGGATAGCATCCAAAGGTATGTCCTAATAGGCAATATAATGAGATGTGAACCATAGATCGTTGCTCAAATCTTACTAAAAAGTAAAAAAAAAAAGGTGTTAGGTGATTTCTTTGATTGTATATTCACCGTGGTGGGAGATAGTATGTACATGATAAATAGTCGAGGACTCGAGGTGCACACATGCTACTGGACATCGTCCCAATAAAATGAAGGATTGTAAAAATGTGAGATTACCTAGAAGATAAACCATGTCATATTGGGTAAGATTTTTGCTTGCACAGAGTTTGATGGAATCAGAAACTGAAATTGTAGCAGCAGGAAGATTCACATTTGAAGCTAAGGAAACATCTCCATCCCTTCGTCCTGTTTCTACATCATACCATTTTCCTCCAGCCTATGCCATTTTATAATCAAAACTAACACAAATTAGGATGCATGTATATATATGTCACAAATAATATAATTTAAACGTCTCATCGAATTAAGATCACGAGTTTCAGGAATCTTTAGTTTTTTCTTAACTCCAAGACCAATCAAATAAGTCATGCAAAAAAAAGTTACTTTTTAGTTTGACTAGGCATGGAGTTTAAGAAATTAAATGAGATGTTTGAATCTTGTCATCTTAGATTAATGATGTGTGTAGTCCATTTAAATCTTGTGATCTTAAACTTGTCATGTAAAATATTGAAACTGAAAAACTTACTAAATATAGAAAGAAATACTCATTTAAAGAAGTGGCTAGAAGTAGGCATCCCTTCATCGACGTATTTACTTCTAGCTGAGGGTATATGTGTAGTTTTTGTGCTCTTTTCGTTTTAATATGTTTGTCTTGCTTTGCTCTTTTAGTCAGTTATATATTTGAAAATTATCTAAAAATATTATAAATCACAATAATTAACAACTTAAAATATTAAAAATGCAGATAAAAATGCAGGCGACTCTCGAAACTCAGTCGATGCCACATAAAGGTAACATTAAGTTGAATTCTGAATATTTTTGACATTTGAAAAGCCTATCTTCAATAAGTTGTTTTCCAAATTTTCACTAAAAACCAATCACAAAAATAAAAAACAACTCCAATTTCTGGCAACTTTTGAATTTTATTTTTCACATGATATGTTCAAAATTATAAGATTGTCGACTTCAATTTTTTATAGCTATTTTCTCCCCTCTCTTTCTCTCTCTCTCTCTCTCTCTCTCATTTTTCAATTTATGTGACACTTTTTGTCTTTAAATCACATACATATCTTTAGTTTAAGATGATAAAATTTAAAAATCTGCTTTACTTTCTTAAACTTCATGTCAAGTAAATAAATCAGACAAACAAATTAAAATAAAAGGAATATATTTCATAACAATTCAGTTTTATTTTTATAAAGACTTAAAATCCGTAAATATTGAAACGGAGGGAGTACTATATATACATATTGCCTGACCTAGCGAAAAATATACGCAACTAGCTAGCTACTTGAAAAATTGCACACTATGAAAGTAGTGTTAGCAATGACACTATGGGCTCTTCTCTTGTTTACTATTTTGACAAAACACCAAGTTTGGAAAAAAAATTATGCTCGATATGAATAGATTGTTTATATCATGTGAAAAGATTATATTAAAGAAAAGTTATTCCTTTTTTTGTTGATTGATAAATCTTTATAAAATTAAGTGTATTTGAAAGCTTTTAATCACAAATATTTACTTATAAAAGGAACCTGAAGATATGTATCAAGGGGTGCCTTAGAATATTCTATATCTTATTTTTGAACTATGGTTTGCTCATTTGATAAAATAATATAAGAATTGGATTTTTTTTTTATAGTTTTCACAACTTGTAGAATTTTTATGTTTTTGAATAAAAAATACAACTTAAGAAATTTGAGTTACATATCCAAATTTTAACTTTAACTTTAATCAATCTGATTTTAAATCAAATTCAAATAGGACCTTAATAGTGTTGTGGAATGTGGAGAAGACTTGTTGGAGTCTTCTTGGCTTAATTAATACATACAATTTAAGAGGAAGAAGAAAAAAACACTTTAAAACCAACTAGTCTTTGAGTCAAACAACCAATAATGAAGCATTCAAACAAGTGATTATTAATTAGTTGATATTATAATTATTTAAAAATCAATAAAATTATCTAATTAACATTGTTTATGAAAGATATTATGATAGAATTGTAAAACATGTAGATCCATGGGACTTACGCCTCGCCTCATACCTTTTAAAACACTTCGTCTCACTCCCCGACCTTTTAAAACACTGCATTTTTTGTTTATAACTTTTTAAGAAAAGTCCTCTTTTATCAGCAAGACAACTTCACCAACGTGAGCATGCATGGCCCAAACAGGGACAATTGATAAAGTTGTAGAGAAGACTTGTTGACTTAATTAATATATACAATTTCAAAGAAAAAAAAAATATCTACATGCATCTTCTTGATAGCTATAAATACATATTGCTTAGCCTAGTGAAAAATATAAGCAAATACTTTTCACTTGCTAGTCTAAAACATTACACACCATGAAAGTTTTATTAATAACACTATGGGTTCTCTTGTTTTTTATTTTGACAAATACCAAGTTTGTTGTTTCTGTAGGGATTTGCAGAGACAATGAGCAACGAGCGTTGGAGACCTTGAAGAAAGAAGTAGATGATCCCTCAAATATTCTCTCTTCTTGGGTCGTCGGAAAAGATTGTTGTGAATGGGAAGGGATCATGTGCAACAATCTCACTCGTCATGTGATTGAGCTAAGCATTTCTATTGATATGTTTGATTTGAGACATCTAAGGATCAATAACCTAGAGTGGTTGACAAGTCTTTCGAGTCTTGAGAACCTGAGAATGGAAAGGGTGGATCTTAGCAAAGCTAATGAATGGCTACGGGTTATTAACATGCTTCCTTGTCTTGTTGATCTTCGTTTATCCAGTTGTCGTCTTCATCATATAACACCTCAACTTGATCATCACAATTTTTCTTCACTCAAGTCTCTCGATCTTTCTGGGAATTACAACTTAAGTTCTTTTGTTCCCAAATGGGTTTTCAACCTCCCAAATCTCGTTTCTCTTGACCTGAGTGGCTGTAATTTTACTGGCCCGTTTCCTGACGGTCCAGTTAACTTGACTTCTCTCACAACCTTCAAGGCTTCTGATAACTCTTTCAATTGTCGTTTACCCAAATGGTTGTTTGATTTGAATAATCTTGAACATCTTGACCTCTCTGCTAGTGGCATTGAAGGTGCGATACAGAGTAAGAGCGAAAACATAACAAAACTCAAATATCTCGATCTTTCTTTCAATAACCTCAACTCCACTATACCAAATTGGCTCTATCAATGCAAAGATCTAGAATCACTTCTCCTTTCTGGTAATATACTTTCTGGAAAGTTACCAAATGTAATTGGAAAGTTAGGGAAATTAGGATACCTTTCTCTCTCAGGAAATCTATTTGAGGGAGATATATCTGAATTATTCCTTTCAGTGGGATTGGGAAATCCTTCTTCTTTATCTAGTTTGGGACTAGATGATAATAAACTCACAGGAGCTGTTCCGGAAAGTGTGGGCCAACTTTCAATGCTAGAATACTTTTCCATCTCTAACAATAGGTTGGAAGGTGTTGTAACAGAAAGTCATTTCTCTAAATTAACACATTTACGGTACTTTGATGCATCTAGAAATAATTTGACGTTAAAAGTGAGTAAGAATTGGATTCCACCTTTTCAAGCCACACACATTGTAATAGGCGGGTGGAATATAGGCCCTTTGTTTCCAATGTGGCTCCGAACTCAAAAGCAGATAGCATATGTTGACATATCCGATTGTGGAATACAAGGTGAGGTTCCAACTTGGTTTTGGAACTTCTCTTCTCCAATTCTATTACTCAATCTTTCTCATAACCACTTTTTTGGTGAGATTCCAATCATCTCGACAAATCGAATTGGAGATCTTTCATTAATATACTTGGGTTCCAACAATTTTAGTGGGCCATTACCCTTGATTTCAACCAATGTGACTGAGCTAGATCTCTCAAACAATTCTTTTTCCAAAGGTTTATCTAACTTTTTGTGTGAAGCAAAGAATGGATCTTACAAATTGAAAATTTTAAACCTCGGGGGAAATGATTTATCAGAAGAAATTCCTGATTGTTGGATGAATTGGCCGGAGTTGACAGTTTTAATCTTGAGGGACAACAATTTGATTGGAAGCTTACCAAGATCTATGGAGATTTTAAGTAATTTGCTATCATTAGACTTACAAAGAAATAGACTAAACGGTCCGTTTCCTTCATCCTTGAAAAACTGCACAAAACTGCACAAAATAGATTTAGCTGAGAATGAGTTTATTGGAAAATTACCATCTTGGCTGGGAATGAGGTTTCCAACCTTGATAGTCCTTATTCTTCGGTCCAATAAATTCGATGGTGAATTACCTCAAGAATTATGTCACCTCAAAGATCTTCAGATCTTAGACCTTGCAAACAACACATTTGTTGGAATCATACCAAGGTGTATTGGCAATTTTAGTGCGATGGTCAAAGTAAAAAAGAAAGTGAAATATGATCTCAATTTACAATATTCTGCTTATATGGGAGCTCTAATAGAGAGTGCAACGGTGACGACCAAAGGCAACATGTACCAGTATGACACAATTTTGGCGTTGTTTACAAGTATGGATATGTCTAGCAATAATCTTTCTGGAGATATTCCTATAAGTCTAACACGTCTTGCAGGATTAAGATCATTTAATCTTTCCAAAAATAACCTAACTGGTAGGATTCCAAATGACATTGGTGACATGAAATTCCTGGAATCTGTTGATCTTTCAGAAAATCAACTTTATGGTCAAATCCCACAAAGTTTTTCAAGTTTGTCTACATTGAGCTACTTGAATCTATCTGATAACAATTTGTCAGGTATGATACCATTGAGCACTCAACTTCAAAGCTTTGATCCCACGAGTTTTCAAGGAAACAAACTCTGCGGACTTCCACTCTTGGTGAACTGCAGTTCGGATGGTAATATTCCAAATCACAAGCATGAAGATGATGAGAGTGACAAAGATGAAGTGGATTGGTTTTACATTTCAATGGCTATTGGATTCACACTAAGCTTTTGGGGTGTTTGTGGTTCATTGCTTTTCAAGAGATCATGGAGACATGCTTATTTTCATTTTCTAGACCGTAGCTGGGAAATGTTACTCGCAAAGTTATCAATATGTTGAGAGATATGGTTTAGGATATGTCTATCATCAAAAGTTAGTGTGTGTGCTTACACTTCTCATGTGAGCAATCATGTTGTTTCATTTTGTATTCAAATGAATGTTTCTTAAGATGTTCAAACAATGTTGTTTCTTTGATATTTCCAATTTTCTTTTTTCAATCCAGAATTATGAGACGTATGTTAATTTCTTTATTTATAATTTTTTAAGTACTTCATACAAAAAGTTCTGTACTATAACTATATAAATACATCAAACAAAAAAATATCATTTTCAAATTTTTCGAGATATTTTGAAATTTTTTGACATGACATCATATCGGTCAAAGTTTAATTGAGAATGCCAAAATGGTCCAAATCAACTTATTGATCCACCTAATAAAACTTAAGCGAGTTGGGCCGATCATGTCTTTATATGCAAACTTCAAAGTAACAAAAGCTAGCAAGGCAAAGTTCTCTGCTTTGTCTGGACAGAGTACTTCACTTGCTGTCCTAAATTCCATGGCGGGCGCGTCAACCCACCCCACACTCACCCTTGTGCAACCAAGCTATTATTCATGATCGAAGGAAGCCTCGAGGTTGACTTAGTGGACACTACTAAGAAGCACTATATATATACTCAAACTCTACAAATTGGTGACATGTTTGTGTTTCAAAAAGGACTAGTGCATTATCAGTACAATGGATGATCAGATTCGGGCTAAGTCATTCAAGACTGATGTTGCAACCATTCAGAAGATCAAGGCTGATCTCTCATCCTTTTGATCGTAAACCAGTTTAACGATGGATTAACAACGAATTATCAACAGATATTATTAGCTAGATGCGATTTAGCGATATATTTGCAATAAAATGGCATACCTAATTCTCTTCTTTGTCCTTAAATTATCCTAGCTAGTGGTATTAAATTACTCTCTTTGTCTCAATTTACACGACAAATCTGAATTTTGCCATTCTAAATGTTTTCTTTAACCATAAATTTTGCATATATCTTTTATGAATTATTAAATATTGTGACTTATAGTACTTTTTATGTAGTTTTCATATACGCAAATTTTACTTTTAAGAAATTGAAATTTTCATATCCGAATTCACTATTAAGATTAAAAAAATTAACTCTCGAAATCTAAACAAAAAAGGCGAGTCATTCTAGGAATTGGCTTATCACGGAAAGAGACAACTTCTCATAACATATCTCAAGGTGTGTTTGGTATGTATTCGTTTTTTCATGTTTTGAAATATATTTTTTCTGAAAATAAGTTGTTTTTGTAAATTGAAAAAATAATCTTTCTTAGAGGAGTAGAGAAAACAAGTTTCATAAGTAATATTTCAAACTTATTGTTTCTTTTCTACCGTCAGCACACTTGATGAGCTCAAAACATACTATAAAGTATGTGCTTTGCTAGTCAAAAATAATATAATTTAAAATCTACTCCACAATGATTGTTTTAGTAATATATTAACATATTTTGCTCGGTATTATCCAGAAAATCAAATTTCAATTGTTGGGATGGTTAAAAACACAATTTTAAACAAAAACAAAAATTATGGATTAAATAAAGCGAACACGAGTATTGGACGCACTTATCAATAAAAAAATATATGGGAGACTGACGATTCACGTATATGAATTAAATAGTTGCTTGGCTCATCCACAATCTTCATGGATCTCCTCTGTCTTCTCATTTATGTCATTTTTACTCGTTTCAAATGGAAATTTTCGCATTATCATTTGGGCATTTATAAAAAAGTTTGATTATGACTTATTTTATTTTAAATATTAAATATTTGTTCTTTTTAATATTTCATGTTATGTTTGTATTAGTACCTATCAATGGGGTTGAGATGGGTTCCATCACTTTCTTAATTTGAATCGTGACACAGAGTTTTTCATGGGTCCAAATTAACTACACTAAAAAAGTGGGTGTAGATATAGAATATGCATTGCATTCATTCATTTTATTAGTATCATTTATGTGGATAAAGTTGTAGAGAAGACTTGTTGACTTAATTAATATATACAATTTATATAGAAGAGTTTAGGAAGCAGGTCTTCGTTAATATGTCTGCTTCTTCGATAAGGATAATTTGGTTATTTAAAGAAGTAATTAGAAGTAGGCATCTCTTCGTCGACGTGTTTGCTTCAAGCTGGGGGTATTTATGGAGTTTCTGTGCTTTTTCCATTTTAATTTATTTGTCTTACTTTTCTTTTTTAGTCAGTTATATATTAAAAAATTACCTAAATATATTATAAATTACAATAATTAACAACTTAAAATATTAAAAAGACAAATACAAATTCAGGTGACTCTCGAAATTACGTCGGTGCCACATAAAAGGTAACTTGAAGTTAAATTCTGAATATTTTTAAGATTTGAAAAGCCTATCTTCAATAAGCTGTTTTCCCAAATTCTCACTCCAAATCACTCACAAAAAGAATTATAAAAACAAATCCAATTTCTGTTCATCTCCAAATACAACTTCAATTTTCATTTTAAAAAATAATAATTTTTTTTTCCTTTCCGGTAACTTTTAAATTTTAATTTTCACATGACATGCTTAAGATTATAAGATTGTCGACTACAGTTTTTTATAGCTATTTTCTTCTCTCTCTCTTTTTCAATTTATGTGACACTCGTCTTTAAATCACCTACATATCTTTAGTTTAAGATGACAAAATTCAAAAATCTTCTTTATTTTCTTAAAATTCATGTCAAATCAATAAATCAGACAAATAAATTAAAATAAAAGAAATCTATTTTTTTTAAATTCAATTTTTTTTATAAAGACTTAAAATTTGTGAATATTGGGACAAAGGGAGCTATTTCACACACATACTTTTCTTTCCTAGTCTGAAAAATTGCATAGTAGTGTTTGCTATCTCCTGTTTTCTGCAGGTTAGGAAAAACAAAAAATAAAAATAGATGAAACATACAGAAATAATAATCCGAGTCGACAGAACCCACTATGTTTCCTTAAGAAATTTAATCCCCTCAAGTACCCGAGGTTATAGATTAATTCCTCCCAAGATAAAACGGATTAACTATTAGAGAAGTAGCGGTACCTCAAACTTCACTAATTTCAGCGAATGCAAGAACAACAACGAGAGCACACACAGACTCAGTCGATCGACAATTTCATTTTTGTAAGAAAATGTATGCAGAGAGGAAAAAAATTTCAGTGTTTGAAAAACGAAAAAGGACCCTCTATTTATAGCCATTTGCAGGAAGGAACGCGTCTGTTCAGACAATGGTTTGAACGCTTCTGTTCAGACATGTCTTTCCAGAACATTGTGTCTTTTGGGAAAATAACGTCTTTTCGAAAGGAAGAAATCTCATCAGATGACGTTACCGTTACGCGCAAATTTCAAATAATTTTGTTACGCGAAATTAATTCGGTTAACTGATTAACATTCTGAATTAATTTTCAAGAGAAAGGAAATTACTTAATGAGATTGATAAAATAAATTTTGTCCAAAAATATCATTAATCAATCACATTATTTGCCAAATCCAAATCCGAAGCCGAGGCCGAGCGGGCGACGACGACGGCGCGAAGGGGGACCTTCTTCTTAGCCCTTTAAGAACTAAAGGAAGTGTTTCCTAATATAAGGACAACAATTTTCCTTTCTTCTACCAATATGGGAGAAATGACTTTTCATCTTCAAAGACTTATCATTTGAAATGACTTTTCATTTTCCCTCCAAATTGGTTCCCCCACTTTTTCCATTTTCTCTTTTCTTATTTCCTATTCACACCTTGCTAAAACCCAACAATCCCCCACATGAATGGGGAATGACTATTGTTAAAACATATGCATGAAAAACTTATGTGTCTCATAAGTAAGGGTTAATCGCATCTTGATAAGTAGGTGTCCCTTTAAACTTTTTGTAGTGAACATATATCGGATATACTCGGTCAATCGGTAGATTTGATATCTTTGAACCGTCGAGCTTTAGTATATACCTAGACAACATAAGTCACACAATCAACCCTTGAACTGTTTTTGGTTCTCATTGTTTTGTTCGTTTCAGTCATGAACACGTCTTGGTTAATAAGTGCTTAGAGAACTGGCCTTACCGGATTCTCTTTGAAGCAGCTTACACTTCACACTTACATATGTGGTTTATAACTGTGTTATCCCGTAGATACACTATTTGATATACCCTGTATCAAACTTAGACACCATTAAAAAGTCCTTATGCCTTTATCCTGGTTACTGAACATTGTCTCATCATGAGAATGGACCATAAAATAAATTTTGACAATGTTGAACCGTCATCTATGACTTTGTTTGATCTTCTTGAACCTAGATCTTGAGATCTCCAGTCTTCTAGGTAGAGTTACCACCACGATGACTTGTTCTCGGCCATAGTCCCATTCCCGTCGATGATCTCTCAACTCCCTCTCTGGTTAGGCCTTTTGTAAGTGGAGCCGACACATTATCCTTTGACTTTACATAGTCAATTGTGATAATTCCACTAGAGAGTAGTTGTCTAACAAAGTTATGTCTTCGTCATATGTGACGAGACTTCCCGTTATACATAACTCTTCCAGCCCTTCCTATTGCAGCTTGACTATCGCAGTGTATGCATATAGGGGCCATTGGTTTGGGCCAAAACGAAATATCTTCTAAGAAATTCCGGAGCCATTCAGCTTCTTCGCCTGCCTTGTCTAAGGCGATGAATTCAGACTCCATTGTAGAGCGAGCTATACATGTTTGTTTGGATGATTTCCAAGATATTGCTCCTCCACCAATAATGAAAACATATCCACTTGTGGATTTCGTTTCAGTTGACCCAGAATCCATTTTGCATCACTATATCCTTCAACAACTGCTTGATATTTGTTGTAATGCAAAGCATAGTTTTGAGTGTCATCTAAGTACCTCAAAACTCTCTTCATTGCCATCCAATGATTTTGATTGGGATTAGTTGTGTATCGACTTAGTTTACTTATAGCGCAGGCTATGTCTGGTCGTGTACAGTTCATGACATACATCAAACTTTCCAATACTCTGGCATAGTTCAATTGAGACTGACTTTCACCTTTATTCTTAGCAAGATTAAGGTTCATATCAATTGGGGTCTTTGCCCTTTTGAAATTCAAGTACTTGAACTTTTCAAGTATTTTTCGAATGTAATGAGACTGAGACAATGCTAGATCATTAGGAGTTTATGAATCTTAATTTCCAATATCAAATCAGCAACTCCTAGATCTTTCATATCAAACTTACTAGCGAGCATACGCTTAGTAGTTTTTACATTAGCAATGTCCTTGCTCATTATCAACATGTCATCCACATATAGACATACAATGACTTCCTGATTTGGAACATCTTTAATGTAGACATATTTATCACATTCATTGATCTTAAATCCATTTGCCAACATGGTTTGATCAAACTTTGCATGCCATTGTTTTGGTGCTTGTTTTAGTTCATAAAGTGACTTAACAAGTTTGCATACTTTCTTTTCTTTATCGGGAATTATGAAACCCTCAGGTTGTTCCATGTGAATCTCTTCTTCCAGCTCTCCATTTAAGAAGGCGGTTTTCACATCCATTTGATGGATTTCAAGACCGTATACTACAGCTAGGGGAGTTAAAATTCGAATTGATGTAATCCTAGTTACTGGTGAGTATGTGTCAAAATAATCAAGACCTTTTTTCTGTCTAAAGCCTTTGACAACAAGTCTTGCTTTATATTTGTCAATAGTTCCATCATTTTTCATCTTCTTTTTGAAAATCCATTTCGAAACCAAGGGTTTGTTTCCTGGAGGAAAATCAACCAACTCCCAAGTATGGTTACTTAAGATTGATTCAATCTCACTATTGATCGTCTCCTTCCAAGAGGTTGAGTCGCTAGACAACATAGCTTCCTTGAAAGTTTGAGGCTCACTTTCAAGAAGGAATGTTACAAAGTCATATCTAAATGAAGTAGATGTCCGTTGACGTTTACTGCGCCTTGGACTCTCTTCATTAGGTACATTCTCTTTTGGTTCTTCTTGAGGTCGTTTAGACCCCCCACTAGATGACTCAAGTCAAGTTTTATACGAATAGATATGTTCAAAGAATTCAGCATTATCTGATTCCATTATCGTATTGTCATGACATCCAGATGTTCAGACTTACGAACCAAAAATCGGCATGCCTTATTATTTGTGGCATATCTAATGAACACACAATCTATAGTCTTAGGTCCTATTTTCACCGTTTTAGGTATAGGAACCTGGGCTTTGGCTAGACACCCCCACACTTTGAAATATTTCAAGTTGAGTTTTCTACCTTTCCATTTCTCGTATGGAATAACATGTGTCTTGGTGTGAGGCACTTTATTGAGTATTCGATTTGCTGTAAGGATAGCTTCCCCGATAAGTTTTGTGGTTAACCTAAACTTATAAGTAAGACATTCATCATTTCCTTTAAAGTTCGGTCTTTCCTTTCCGCAATTCCATTAGATTGAGGAGAGTAAGGAGAAGTAGTTTGACGGATGATTCTATTTTCCAAACATATTTTTGCAAATAGAGATTCATATTCTCCACCTCTATGACTTCTGATCATTTTGATCTTTTTATCCAACTGATTTTCAACTTCAGTTTTATATTGCCTAAATGTATCTATTGCTTCATCCTTACTATTTATCAAGTAGACATAACCCTATCTGGTGCAATCGTCAATAAAAGTTATGAAATACTTTTTCCCACCACATGATGGTGTTAACTTCATGTCACAAATGCCAGTGTGAATCAGTTCTAAGGGGTATGAATTCCTTTCAATAGATATAAGGATGCTTAGAATACTTAGATTCAATGCAAACTTGACATTTTGATTTATTGCACTCAAATTTAAGCAAAACATTTAAGTTAATCTGTTTTCGCAAGGTTTTGTTATTGATGTGTCCCAAAAGTTCATGCCATAAATATTTAGACTCAAGAAAGTAAGAAGAAGCAGAATCTTTATTCATATCAACTGCAATTACATTGAGTTTGAAGAGGCCCTCAGTGAGGTAACCTTTTCATACATACATCTCATTCTTACTTACTACAACTTTATCAGAAACAAATACACATTTGAATCCATTCTTGGTAAGAACTGGTATAGAAACTAAGTTCTTTCGCAATTCCGGAACATACAAGATCCTGTTCAAAGTCACCACCTTGCCCGAAGCATCTTTAAGTGGACCTTGCCAGTTCCTTCAACCTTTGTAGCAGCGGAGTTCGTCATAAACAACTTCTCATCTACTGGTGTTGGAGTATATGATGCAAATAATTCTTTGTTGGCACAAACATGGCAGAGGCACCAGAATCTATCCACTATTCTCTTGGATTTCCAACCAAGTTGCATTCTGAAAGCATTGCACAGAGATCATCCATCTCTTCTTTGGATTCAACCAAATTTGCTTGATCCTTCTTTTTGTCCTTCTTGGGACCCCAACATTCAGTAGCCCTATGATCACGTTTGCCACTATTGAAGAAGTTTCCATTGAATTTCTTCTTCGGAGGATTGCTCTTTGGACCAGATGCTTTCTTTCTTTTCTTTGATTTTGAGTGGTCTTCTTCAACAATATTTACTCCAGATATTACTGAATTACCACGTGACCTCTATTCTGTGGCCTTGTTATCCTCTTCGATTCTCAGTCTTACCATGAGATCTTCAATAGTCATCTCCTTGCGTTTATGTGTCAAGTAGGTTTTGAAGTCCTTCCACAATAGGGGTAACTTCTCAATAATGGCCTCCACTTGAAAAGAATCATTCACAATCAATCCTACATTAAAGATTATGTGAGTATTAAGAATAGACTTAATATGTTCAACATAGGCATTAAATAAATTTATACCTTCAGCAAGGAGATCATGGATTATGACTTGTAGTTCTTGAACTTGAGTGACGATGGTCTTACTGTATATCATCTTATAGTCCAAAAACTTTGCCACAATAAATTTCTTTATTCCGGCATCCTCTGTTTTGTACTTCTTTTCTAAAGCATCCCAGAGTTCTTTTGAGGTCTTGACACTGTTTATACATTGTACAGATCATCTTGCAGGCCACTCAGAATATAGGTTTTACACAAAAAATCTGAATGTGTCCATGCTTTTGTCACTAAGAATTGTTCTTCGGCTGGAGTTTCATCCGACAGAACAGAGACGTTCTCACTAATGAACCTCTGCAGACTCAACGTAGTCAGATAGAAGAACATCTTCTACTGCTATCTCTTGAAGTCGACTCCAGAAAACTTTGCAGGTTTCTCAGTCGGTGCAAGGACAACAGTTGAATGATTGTGTGCAATCGATGTTGTTACAGCAGTCACTGTTCCAACATTTACTTAACTTGAATTTGTCATCTTTCTATCACAAATGACAGACAATTTAGTATGTGAAATACTAACATTAAAGAGTAAATCCTTACATAGCATGTTTCTGATTTAATGATAAATTTTTTATATTCTTTTAATCGTTAATCGAATGAATTTTAAAATTCCAACAGAGTAGAAAACCATAAAGGTTTTAATCTCCAGAAACCTCAAATATAGAAACCAAATTAACTTTCTTAAGCTTGTTATCTCCTCTATTCATGTTTAGAAAAGTAGAAACAGAAAATAGATGAAACAGACAGAAATAATAATTCGAGTCCATAGAACCCACTATGTTTCCTTAAGAAATTTAATCCCCTCAAGTACCCGAGGTTACAAATTAATTCCTCCCAAGATAAAACAGATTAACTATTAGAGAAGTAGCAGTACCTCAAACTTCACTAAAACTCAAGAACAACAACGAGAGCACACACATACTCAGTCGATCGACAATTTCATTTTTGTAAGAAAATGTATGCAGAGAGGAAAATATTTTTAGTGTTTGAAAAATGAAAAAGGACCCTCTATTTATAGTCACTTGCAGCAAGGAACACGTCTATTCAGACAATGGTTTGAACGCTTCTATTCAGACATGCCTTTCCAGAACGTTGTGTCTTTTGGGAACGCAAAATTAATTCGATTAACTAATTAACATTCTGAATTAATTTTCAAGAGAAAGAAAATTACTTAATGATATTGATAAAATAAATTTTGTCCAAAAATATTATCAATCAATCACATCATTTGCCAAATCCAAATCCGAATCCAAAGCCGAAGCCGAGTCCGAATCCGAATTTGAATCTGAATCCAAATTTGAAGCTGAAGCCGAATCTGAATCTGAAATCGAAGTTGAGGCCGAGCGAGCGACGACGACTTTGTCCAAAATTATTATCAATCAATCACATCATTTGCCAAATCCGAATCTGAAGCCAAAGCCGAATCAATCACATCATTTGCCAAATCCAAAACCAAATATGAATTTGAAGTTGAAGTCGAGCGAGCGAGCGACGACTTTGTCCAAAAGTATTATCAATCAAATCTGTAATGACCCGAAAGGTCATTGTGGTAATTTTTCGTGGAAATGACTATTTTGCCCTTTCGG
>JAJOOH010010521.1:0-14356 GCA_029582605.1 Solanum gracilifrons | reverse complement strand
ACTACATAAGTATATATTAGGTATAATTTATGAGCCAATTAGTATATTATATTGTGTAGAATAGAAGAAGCAATAACTAATATACGAATGAGTATTACTTAGCAATCAAACAACCTCTTATTGTCTTCTGCTAAAAAAACAACTTGAATATACAATTGCAAACCTTAAAATTACATCTAATTGATATGCAAATGTTTTAAGAGTAACAAATAATAATCAATACTATTATTTGTTTAATACAGACTTTCATTATAACAACTACACATAAATACTATTTGAAGAAGTAAAAACACACTTGATGATAATAAATTCTGTGGGAAGTGAAAATATTATTTTGTTATGGAAAACTTGGTGTATTAATTTGAAAGAGTTAAGATTTTCAGTTAGTGAATTATGTATTGGAGTACAAATTAATAGAATGTTACTTCTAAGTTAGGTTTGCTATGGAATTGAGCAAAAATATTGTTTCAATGTTGTGGATCACATGTCAACATAACATTAGATTATTTTAATACGCATAACATTGCATTATTTTAATATGTGCATAAGTTTTCTCAAATTAGAATTAGAAATAACTAACCAAAACATATTATGTATTTAAATGTTCGATTAAAATAAATGTTAGTTTTAAAATATAAATACAAACAATTTTAAGAAATTGTCTATATGTTTGTATTTTTTCTTTACTAGGCCTAAGGTTGATATCATCATGAAGAAAGCTTAAATGGAAACACAACAAAAAAAAAGGAAAATCGATAAAGACCAAAGATATATTTTTATGGGGTCAATGCGCAATTATAGCAGGATGACTTATAACTCTAATTGAGAATTTTTGTTTTTATTTTAATTATTTTTCGAAAAAATAGGATGTGTGAGAAATGGTATAATTATTAAAACCGTTTCATACTTATTCCAAATTGACTATACAACAAAGAACCTAATATAGAATATGTTGTTTTATAAATTTGGTCATTATCAAGGAACTTATTGCGAGATTATTCAAGTATATTCCTTTAAAAAATGAATTTTAAAATTAAGAATTTCTTTTTTAATATAAAAAATATTTATTTCTTGAATAGGACCTTGGCTTGTGGATAAGCCCGAGACCAAAATAAAACAAACAAATTAAAACAAATAAAGTAATATATATATATATATATACTAGATGGGCAAGCTCGCACGGGTCCAACATAATACTTTGGTTATCAAAATATAGGTAAAGTTCTCAGTAGAAAGTTGGCGAATACCTACTGAGAACATTGCTATTTTATTTATTGTGATTAATTGAATTATGACGACATATACAAATTAAAAGTGTTTTAGGTACCTTACGTTATAGTTACAAACTTGAAATTGTAGAAACATAAAATATTTCTAAAGTTGATGCAAGCTCATTTTTATTGTGCCTGCAAACTCCAGTACGCCTACCTAATGGAGACCTCAGCGACCTGTGAGGTTTCAAAGCAGGCTTCAAACATCAAGTTAATAAGCAGCACTTACGATTTACATCCAATCATCTATTTTTGAATCCTTTTGCTTGGCACCGACTGTTACAAAACCCCTTTTCAGTTCTTCCAGCATAATATGTCCACTATCATCTGCATCTATCATTTAAAAATTTCCTTCCATCCTGCAATCTTCTCTCTAGAACAAATTTCAACACTTCCCTTAAAAATAATACAAAAATTTCTCAGCCATAACTATTTAAATACAGTATTACTCGATACTGTAATATGCTTCGATATCCTTTTTTTGTTGCTGGTTTAAAAATTAGTGAGAAATGTATATAAGCCTCAAATATCTATTTATATGTGAGAAAAAAATATCAAATACACGCCATTTGAGAAATAAAATGAATTTCTTTATAAGATAGCTATGGAATTTTCTTTCTTGGAAGGATAAGAATAATTTACTTTGCGACTGATATCTTTTTTAGTTTATTCAGTGTAGAAAATTGATTTAGATGACTTACACAATCAAAAGGCTTATCTGGAGCAACCCCACCAACTCAAACCGTGAATGACCTGAACTGGATAACAAACATATTTTTCATTCAAGTAAAATGTATATCGATATACTTCTTAAGCAAATATATAGAAAGGCTTGATAGCGTATCAATTTATAACAATTTTTTTCACTACCTTTTTCTTAAACAATAAGGAAAGCGAACAATTATTTGTATCACAAGGTTAAGTGTCCAAAACCGTGTGACTTGCTAATTGGATCTGAATCTACAATATAGTTATCTAAGATATTTCTTTTTCCTATTTCCCTACAGAGAAACAAACATCTGCTGACATATTCATTAAATATCAAAGTTAGCTTCACCCTTTTTTCTTTTTAAGTAACTATGTTAGTTAGCATTGTTATGATGCTAAGAACCGTCTGCAAATGGATGTTTCTCAAGTCAGACAAAACTATACTACACTATTCGAATGAAATTCAAAGGCTGAAGATGAATTTCAGTAATAGTAAAGATCTGCTTTAGAAAGGAAAGTTGTCTACTTTTGTACAAAAGAAAAAATCTTAAACCTCGATCATATATATTTAGGTAGTAACATTATCTTTTGTTTCCCTAATTATAAATGAAAAAGAAAGAAAAATCTATAAAATATGCATGGAAATAGACAACTAAGACTTTCCAAATCTAGGAAAGAAGAATAAAAATGTAATTTCTACCACAACTATGTTGTAGTAATCTGGGGTCGTACACAAATAACACTAAAGTGACCAACACTGTAGCGGTATTTTTCTACCCTCTACCCCTTCCCCTCTTAAGATAGCTCCTAAACTAATTTGGTCGTCGGCAAGTCTCTTTATGTGTCTATCATCCTACATTGACTTTCAAATGTTGGACGATTAAGTTCAGTAGAATGATTAGAGATCTGAAATGACATTTTCTTACGGAATTCTCTTATATTTTTCATTGAATGTCCTTAAAGAGATGTCATTTTATTCTATGTTCGGCCTATACCTTCGGTCAGATTTAAGCATTTCTAATCTTATATAACCGCACATCCTTATCTATTCGTATTTTATGACTTTCATCTAGCTAGCATGTTAATCTAAGAGGCTCAACTTTCACTCACATGCATGTAATATTATCGGACTGGCAATTGTACTATAGAACTTACCTTTAAATCTTATAGATATCTTCTTATTAAACAATTTCTCATAGCCAACCTCCGATTAAGTCATCCTATGCTAAAATTCATGTGTTACATCTTCAGCTATTTGCATCAATATGCGTAGAATCCAAATTATTTGTATCTTGGCCCAAAAATTCATGTCTAATACCACTTCAACTTCAGTCTTCTTAAGGGGCCTTGAAGTTTGTCTAATCCAAACAAATAATGTAGTTGAACATGAATTTAGGTCTTACTTTGTAAATACCCGAATATGACGGAATTCACGTAGAAAGTGAATGGGCATTGTTTTAGGTAAGTTGATAGAAATGGTCTACAGGGTATATGTTTGCTAGAATATAGTGGCCCTTCCATCAATCAATCGATCATGAAACAGCTCACCAACAGTTTGTAAAATCGGTTCAAATGCAATGCCCTCATGTGGATCAAGTCAAACCTTGTTACAAGTTTAACTTGCAACTTGACGATGATATAACACTGAAATTAGTAAATCGCTACTCCTTTAGCGTTTCCAATCAACAAAAGAATTATCAATTGGCACAAAATGAGAGTGCACCTCATCTCACTGAAATTCAAACTCTAACACACAAACTGTACTACCCAGTTTATAATCTTAAGAAACTAAATAAAAAGATACTTGTAACGACATTTTCATGTAGTGTATATGCGAAGTTGTATTCCTTTTTTATCGTGCTCAAAGTGATTTCATTACAAGCAAATTTTGAATGACACAACAACAAAGAGAAAGATCTTGGAATTTTACAAAGATCTTCCAATAAGAATATCTATAAAATGTATCTAGTGTTCTGGAAATTCATTTAATAAAAGTTCGTAAGAATTATAAACAATCCCATAGCTCAAGGCCACAAATCAAGCATGAAATATATCTAAAACACGGGATAGAAACCTTTCCATTCATTGTTAGCTTCTCATTATGGAGTGAAACTTCACAAAGTGAAATAAATACTTAGTTCGTGTCTTGCAACTTTAGAAGACAAAGCATACATGAAACAATGTATAGTCTCAGTGTCATTTTTATAATTGTTATCTGTGAGCAATCATCCCAAGTATTACATCATGTGGAGAAAGGCATACCTCATTTGAAAAGTGAATTTCTTTGCATAATCAGTTAAACCATTATCCTTTCTACCAAACTCCAAATTACATCCAAATTCTCAATTATAAAATTCTCCAATCAGCCAACTCATATAGAAAAAATGATCACAAAAAAGAATCTTTTTTAATTTTCTTTTTTCTTACACAAATTAGCCAAAACATACTGCCTCAGTGCAAGAGAGGAAGAGAACTCAATTGATTAACCGCAATTCTTTTTATAATTTTTTCAACAAGTAACATTTCAGTCCTTACCTCTCAATATGAGCTATGCTAGATCAATATAGCAGTTTCTTTACCATCATTTCCCTTCTCTTCCACTTGGAACTCCAAATAACCTTTATTTGCATTTGAAACTTTTAGATAGTTCGTTCCATCTGCAAATGAGAGGTTGATTTCACCCTTAGAACCCCGATATAAAATCCCAAGTAAAAAATTCAAATTAGTAAATGAAACTATAAATCAAATATGCGTTTATGCATGCAACACTTTACAAAGTAAAAAAGTAGCATCAAACATACTCAAAAGAGGAAAAAATCAGAGAACAGAAAGAGAACCTCACAACACACATGTTTTGAACTTTTATATAGTAGGAACATCAATAAATTAAAATAATCCGAAAGAGTGAAGAACAAAGACCAAAAAAACTCAGCAAAACATATAGGTTAGATGCTGAAAGATTGAAGAGGAAAGCTAAAGAACTATTGGAGTAATAATAGTTTGACGCAATGAAGGAGAGAAAGAAATTACAGTGAGTTACTATTATATGTTACTCTAAACTGTTACGTGTGTGATCTGCTAAAGGAGGAGTCCAGCACACGTATTTATTCAATAGTGACCTTGTAAACAATCAATTGAAGTTGTAAATTAGGTGGACCAAACTGTTTTACAGCTGACCCAAGATGTCGTGAAGTATCACCATACAAAAGTGGTTCATCTAAAGCTCTCTGGTCCCGTGGAATTGCAAGTGCAAGCGGTCTATGGCTAATATGAGATGCGGTCCATAGACCTCTTATATTTCCCCTGCTAGTGAATGGTTGTTTTTCACCGTGATCGAAATTTAGTTGTTGTAATTTGTAAATCTTTAGAGTTAGTTTAGCTCTCTACAATGAGGTGCTTTTCACTAATGACAGAATAATTCCTCGTATTCGAGAACAAACCAAGAACAACATCCTGAAAAGCCACTTTTTTTATGAGAAAACATTTTTATGGCCACATATATATGTACTATATTGGATATATTTCACGTATAAGCCAACCACCGTTCATCAAAATAATTTTAATCTAGTTCTTAATGTCAGAACATCTATAATTCTATACTCTATATAAGATATCACCTTAGTCTATCACACTAATTCATAATTGTGGACTTATTGATTTTTGAAAGTCTATGCAAAAGAATTTTACCATACTTGATACTCCAGCCAAGCAAAGTTTATAAGGGGCGTATGTCCTTTATGTTACCTGAAACTATAACAAAATATGACATTAGACATATAAGCAAAATGTAGAGAATTCATTAATCAAAATTTCAAGAATTTGGTGAGGGTGACAAAGATATTACAATACTATTTACAAAACCGTCAAGATAAACGACAATCATAATATATGAATGATGTAATAAGCTCAGCAAAAACAAGTCGATAATATACTCAGTGGGACGAACACAACAACAAATGATTGTACCAAAAGCAACCTAAAGTGTACGTTCAAATTGTTCCTATTTAACAGGTGTAATCGCACTAACTTTTCATCAAACCACATGTATCCCTCAACATATATTTACTATTTGCCATAGGCACACTCAATCGAAGGGACTAACATACATCTTCAAGTTTAGCAAAAACGTGGTAGCTTCAGGTATAAGGGATCATAGTCCATAAATAAAGTTTGCATTTGATAATTGATAAGAAAAGCTAAAGATTAGTTTTAACAGTAGTAAAATATAAAAGTGAAACTCAGCCAATGAGAAATTTAGGGTCACAATCTCTACCTAACCCGGGCATTTTTAGTCGGTAAATCAAAAACTAAATCAAACGGATAAAATTGATAGATTTTTTAGGGTTACAATATCTACTTAAATTAGACACAAGGATATTTTCTTGGTTTGATTTGATAGAATTAAGGTCGGTATACCTGCGATATAACGATATGACAGTTTCTTCGAAAAATTGGTAGAGTTTTTAATATGAAGTTTCCTATGCTCCATCCTGCATATTTGCAATTCTCCCTTTTCTGCTCGAAGTAATTAAATGCAAGGTCCTGCATATGAAAAATTATTAAATTAAAAAAAAGTGGAAACACAAAATTTCAATAATAGAGTTTTAAGAAAAAAATAAAATTGATATACAAACTCGTAAATAGGTAAGTCGGAGAGGAGAAGGAGAAGAAGGAACAACACGACATATGAACTCTAAATTTAGTGTATAACAACCAAAATATCAAATCAATCGGCAAGATTGAAAGAAAAATTAAGCCAATCGAATGAAAAATTGACCTAAAATCAAAACAAAAATAAAATAAATAATCGAAGAAATCGGTGTCTGCTAAATTCTCCACTGGAATTCTCGCAAGAAAACGTACCATAACAATTGGAGAAAGTTTAAACATGAAATCAATTTTATTAATAAATAGAAACTGAAAGGAAAAGAAAGTGGGAATGAAAGTGATTGTAGGTTTTTGTTAATGTTCCAATGAGGAAGACGAACAGAGATAGTCAGTAGCACGCGTGTTTCTTAAAACATAAAAAGCAATACACGTGTTAATAATACATGTCAAATATTTATTACAGATGGGCCCAGTATAATGTAGTATTTACAGTACTTTTGGTACAACATGTATTTGCCGTGTTCGTACCCTCAAGTCCCACTTCTAATAAGGAGTAATAATATATATAATTTACTTTATTTGTTTTAATTTGTTTGTTTTATTTTGGTCCAGAATGTAGTTTAAGAAAATAGATAACAAATTTAAATTTTATTGTTTTGAATTAAAAATATATCAAAACATCATTTAATTTCATGGTCTTAAACATGTCAAGTAATAAGTTAAATTTAAAAATTTGTCCCAAAAAGGAAAAATATATTTTTAAAATGGAGTAAAAAAAAAGTAGTACAAACAAATTAAAACGAATAGAATAAACATATTTAGGATTAGTTTGAAACTTCACCTACCCTAGACTTTTGGAACAGGCATATAGCTAGATTTTCTGTCAAATCCACAAATTATTTAGAGCTTTTACATGTCTCTCTCATTATACTGTCTAAATCAAGTTGTATATCTTCGAATATGCTCTTAGATTATTTTAAAAAAAACAAGACAGTTCTTTGTTTTATATATTTTCTTACTTCTAACCATATAAAATTTTCAACATGTACCAAAAACAATGAGGTAGATTATATTTATCTTCATAATTAAAATTTAACAACTTCCTGCTAATCTTTTAAGAAAGAAATGAACATTAACAACTATGATACAAGTTAATTAGCATCTAATAAACTTTGGTATCAGATTTAAAGTTTCTCAAAAAGATACTACAAAAGCCGATTTAGAATTAGCATTTTAGCTACTACATGTATCCAACAACCCTGCTTCGATAACTTAAATCTTTTTGAGCCGAGGGTCTATTGGAAAAGCCTCCCTACCCACAAAGGTAGGGGGGTAAGGTTTGCACTTATGGGATTACATTGGGTATGTTGTTGTTGTAGCTACATGTATCGAGTTCTATCTTATATATAAGCAGCAGCTGGTTGCATTTGAAAGCTACCTGTGTTAATGTAGCTTGATAATCTGCCTCAATTGCCATATCCAAGAGTACATCATTCCGAATGCACAGTATATGCTGATCATCATTAGAGGCAAGAAAGGAAGCCTCTCAGCAAAGAGAATAGGATGAACAAATTGTCCATATATCTGAATGGCCACGATACCTAGCAAGTATAACTTCCCAAACCATCCCACGATGAACCTCGTTTTGTCATATCTTGTCTGTTCACTTTCAGCTGCTTTTCTATTAGTTGTTGTAAAATGAGAGGAGAATCCAATCCACATCAGTGTAGCATGTAAAACCAGTAAGAGAACCTTAATTGGATACTCTTGGGATTCAAATAACAACGGAAATAGAGAATAGCAGGACACTGCATGCACAGAAGGGTTTACGTGTTAGTCTCTGGAAATAAAAGTTAACAGAGTGGTACGAGACCAGAAAAAGAGGAAGTAACAAAAATAGCATGCAAAGGAAGAAATTTAGTAGTGTAATATTGATAGATACGCTATCTGCAAAGATTTCAAGAGCCCCCAACTAAATAAGGATAATTTTGAGGTCGGACATGATAAACCTGAGGCAACGGTGTAAAAATGGATAGCTCAAAACACACTATAACAAACCTAACCAACATACACTAAGTATTGAACATATGAGTTGTACTTACTGAGCACTTCTATTAATACAGTAACTGATGGAACGATACTACAACTAATGTGTTTTTCCATATTCCAATGGTGATTGCAGTTTTGATTTTTTGAAGAAACAAAAGACTCATAGCAAATCGATAGCTCCCTATATCTTCTATCTAGGGAAAAGGAAAAGGAAATGATAAAACTTAAAGCTGGTTATTTCGGGGTAACCTCGTGCAATTAAAACTCACAGGTATAATTCCTGCAACATAATAGTGAAATCAAAATGGAGGATCAAAATGTTGTTAATGATAGGATAGAATCATGAATCTTTTGATGAAGAGAAAGAAACTGATGTCAACCTGGTCTTAGGATCGTTTAATGTGATTCTACTAGCTCAAGGATTAGATTCCATAGTTGAAGACCATTTGACTATAGTGTTTTATCCACACACACCAAAAAAGGCTACTTGTCTGCAGTGGCCGATTTAATTGTACCGCAGAATAGAAGAATTTGTTGAATCCTCTCCGCAGATCTAGTCCAAGTAGATTAGTTAAGAAACTCTCATGTTAACTTTTGCTTTTAACAAACCTTTATTTTATCCTAATAGTTATAGGTCTCTCAATAACTTCTCACAAAAGAGCAGTTACACCAGAAAATAGGAAAAGCTTTCTGCGCAAAATCAATCTTAAACATCAAGGACGTTAGCAAAGTCATAGATATTTTTGCATGAAAACCAAAAATGGGGATTTAAGTAGACATATACAAATCATGTATGCCACAATCTGGTTTAATACCAAATTCTTCTAGTTGTTTTCTAGATAAACCAAATTCTTGTACATTTTCCAGTGGAATTTAATTGTGAAGCCTAGCAATTATGCAAAGTATAGCTGATTCATCATGGTAATGATAAACTATACTGCCAGCATTTTTGGAAAATATGTTTTGACCAATTGCAGTATCATGATGATTTATGAGATAAAATAATGACATTAATAATAGAATGGTGCTTGAAAGTAACACTTATTTCCAACTGAAAGAGCTCTGCTTTTTGTATGGTCATGTAAAATGAGCCATTCACAGCAAAAATAAAATATAAGAACATAAGAAACACAAATTACGGAACAACTTCTAGAAGATGATAGCATACAGAAGAGTGACTGAACTATACAGAAAGATATAAATATGAATTTTCTGCTAATTGAGATGGTAAAAGACTTATCACATAAATCATGTTGTGATACAAATTCAGGCCTTCCAGATGACTTTGAGAGGTCAATCCACTAAAAAGTGAGTAAAAAGTGATTTACCTATGGACAAATAGAAATAGTGTTTTGCATCTTCCACACTTTTCAACGAAATGATGGCAAGGGGAATCACAAAGTGAAGTGAAGCTTTCTCATGGACATGCCAGCCAAACATAAAGCCGCATGTGTAAGCATAGGCTATCCATCTAGTAATCATCCTTGGTTGGGGATCTTTCCAAGCCTTTATAAGACATGGAGCTATTGCAAGTAAAACAATACTGAAGGTAACCATGGGGGTGACCTGCAATATATAGAGGTCTGTGTAAGCATGGGCAGTTCACAAGTTCTCTAACAAATATTATTTGCTGAAAGGTAACTCCTTTTATCATATTTTATCTCAAAATAAGATAACTCTTTTATCATGCATTTGAATTTGAAGATTCCTGATCAGTGAGCTAGTTAACAAAGTTATTGTACAGCATATGTTGATGACGAGAAGAATGGGTATGCTTACTCTAGGTAATACAGCAAAAGGAGAGGAGTCCCCAACTAGTCCACCAGTGAATGAAGCTGTCGGTGTTTGGACGCTGAAACCCATTTTCACAAGCGAAAATGCTAACACTTTATCGAGAATTATATAGAACACCCAGAAGTTCGGAGCCCAGTAAGCATGACAGAGTCCCCGACCAAATGGAAACATTCGATGGAACACTTGTTGTATCTGTGACAGGATTGAAAGCAGGTGGCAAATTGTCAGGACTAGCTGGTAGAGCACACAGGCAATGAATTTCATACTTTATCATACCATTCAATAAACAGAAACAACCACTTTGATCAGCCAAGGTTAAATTTGAAACAACGTTATCTAATTGCCGAAGATTTAAGCATCATCAGCAAACAGGCTAAAAGAATGAAAAGAACAAAACAATAAAACTTAAGTACATTTAAGCAATAAACGCGATGTTTCTACAATTTTGTTACTAGCTAGATGCAACTCATAACCTTGGAGCAATTTTTATTAATATTCTATGAGCCTGCAAGTCTAAATGGAGCTACATGGTTTGTGAGGATTCATACAGATGAATCAAACTATCCTTTTTTTACAATATAAGATAAATTTCATTAATAGAGTACCAAGAAGGCACTGCAAACTGCAAAGCAAGAGATTACTGTTTTAATTATACCCCCAGGAATCGAACCAGATTGAGATTGAGGCCTTGCTTGTTGTTGTTCTAAGACCATAAATGCATCTTATTTCTAGACGTATTGGTAAAAATATCAATGCATTCTTGACGAACTAAATCTTTCTACTAGTGAAACCAAGACAATAGAACACGAGTAAATAACATCTAATTCTACATGTGATCCATATAGGGAACTAACTAGAGAATCAACTCAGACAGAGAACTAAAGATCAGAACTTTCAAATGCAGAAAAGAGCAAAATTTACCTGTCCATGATACAGAAAAGGCCCATAAGCAGCAGCAAAAACAGCCACAACTGCACTGCCCATAATAACCAATCTCCCAAACCCCCTAATCAACCCACCCCTGCAATAATGCCTCAACAAATAAACAAAATAAACAGGAGCAGCAACAGCAAACAAATGCTTAAAACACAACAAAACTGCAAAAACAAAACCACCTAGCAAATCCTTCCCTTCCTCCAAATCTGAAAGAGATATCAAAAGAATCCCCAAAAGAAACCCATTATACTGAAAATGCAAATGGTCCACAATCATCAACCCAGGCGAAAAAATAACCAAAACCCAGATCAAAACTCTCTCTTTGTACCCCAAATTCCGTGTCAATCTATAAATACCAAAAACCAACACAAAATCAGATACTATAACAGTAAGTCTTTGAAAAAGAATTGTGGGTTGTGATTTGTAATTGAGACCATGCTGAAGATTAACCATAATGGGGTCCACAAGGGAGGCAAAGAAAGAAAGAAAATGCTCGAAATGAGCAAAGAACGGAGGATAATCGAGGGTCCATGGGCTTGTTTCATCAGAATACCACTGAGAAAGAGGAAGGGAGTGAGTTATAGCAAGCCAATTACGGTGGACTTCGAAATCTGTGCTGTGATAAGCTGGGATTAGAAGGAACTTAATGCATGTGGCTACAAAAGAAACCCATAAGATCTCTGTGATGGGTCTATTGGGTTTGAGTTTCAGGATCGGAGTTTGATCAGAGTGGTGTTTGTGGTGGTTCTTTGGGGGTTTCATGGCTTTGGGCCGACGTCGAAGTAGTGTTTGGGGTTGAGATTTGAGCGGAGGGGAGCTTGAAGAAGAAGGTGACATGTCAGCAATAACACGTCATGGATTGTCCAGGTCAGCATCTAGCTGGCTTTGTTGTGTTGGGTCGGGTCGGGTTATACTTGCTTAGGCCCAATTCTTCGATGGATAATTTTGGGTCCAATCCATTAACTCTCTAATTTCAAGTTCGGATGAATGGGCCGGATTACACCTTTTTTGGACTGATTTTGCCATCTTTAGCGGTGTCAAACTTTTGCAAAAACTATCTCTTTTCGGGGTAATCTTTAATTTTTGTCCTCAAATTTGATGGTTTTTTTATTTTTATATCAAATAAAAATTTGTGGATCAAAATACTCTTATAAATCTAGACTTGATTTGCTCAATATAAACTTAGAGAACTTTTACCTCGTACAATATAAATTTTGTAGCAATTAAGTTATGTCGTATAAGTTGTGTGGTAATTTTCAAAAAATAATTAATGTTCAAAAACAAATGTTATATCTTTTAAGATAAATTCTGTCATTTTAAGAGAAAAAAAATGATAGAAAATGTGGGAGAGTAGAGTATATGTGTTGGTTTGTGTATTCTTTTTTTTTTTTTTTAAAAAGAAAAATACATTATACTCTATCAGCATAAGGTTGGGATATTATGATATGGACATATAACTTAGATCACAAAAATAGTTATTTGTTGTTTTCAGTATTAATCACATAATTTGTTATGTTTTTTATAGCATGACTTATGGGTCTTATATTATAATACGAAATATATAGACATAATAAAAAGTTGTTTGTTAGTTTGATGTTAAAGATTTTTTTTATTCATTTATTATTATTTAAAATTATATATTGAATGACAAATAAAAAAACTAACTCCCCATTTTGAGACATCTGTGAATTGTGAGAATGACCCCTTTAAATTCATTTATATGAGAAACCTTTAGAAAATCTAGAGAAACTTGTTGCTGATTGCCAATTCTTTCTCCTAAACTTCTCTTGAACATCTATTTAAACCTTCCACTCCTACCACAAGTGAAGTTTCTTTAGATAGCAAAATTAAGTGATAAAAAAATATAATTTGTTTGACTTGTTTGAATTTGTATTGGTTATCGACGTGTTTATTTATTAGCTTAATTTATTTCACTTCATCAAAAAATTGAGGTAGTATACAACTCAAACTTACTATGAAAAATCTTATTGAAATATTTCCATAAAGTACTAAACACAAATCATTGTAATAAATCATAATAAAGAACAAAAAATTATAAGGTATTAAAAAGTTATAAAAGAATAAGCAAAGAAATTACTTAAAACTTAATAAGAATTAAACGAATTAAGTTATGATTCACTTTTTAGCTTATTTTAGCCTAAGTAATTTTTAAAAGAATAAATAACATGTTCATTTATTAATTTAATTTATTTTAACTCGTCTAAATTCAATCTTTTTACCCATTTGACACTCATGCATTGAAGTCACCTACATCAGCCAGCACTAGCTTGTACTATCCTAACTTTTGGGGGATTGGTTGCTTTTGTGTAATGAAAAGCAGCTGGAGGAAAGTGACAATTTGTCACACTTTTATTGGGTGAGATGCATTTTTAATCAATATTTATATTACTTTCACATCTATTATTATATTTATATAATAAAATAAATCACTAATTTAAAATCTTGAATCCTTATCTGATATGAGTGGCATTTGATGTCAACATATTGGAGTCATTAATATAAAAAAAAAACATATCTTCTTACCAGCTAACATATTTTCCATCATGACTCATTAGAAATAATAATTAAGTGAATGTTCTATCAAAAAACTTCATCTCCCCCCTTTAAATAAAGGAAAAAGTAGCAAATTAGCCAAACTTTCTAACATAATTATTAAAAATACGAAAAAGAGTCAAAATTACCCCTGAACTATGTGAAATAAACCACTTATACCCTTCGTTATATTTTGGAATAAAAAATGCCCCTGCTGTTATCCTAAGAGACCACAAATACCCTCAAGAGTTAACACTCCAAATTTTTATTGACGTGGCAAGCCACGTGGGACTTATACTTCCACCTAGCGTTGCCAACTAGGATTCACTACAAAAGAACTAGACTTTTAGCGGCAACAACAGTCGCCACAAAAGCCCAGAAAACCGTTGCTAAAAGTTTTTAACATTAGATTCTAATTTTGTATTTTTTTTCTTCAT
>JAJOOH010010520.1:0-23396 GCA_029582605.1 Solanum gracilifrons | reverse complement strand
ATTTACTAACACAGAAATAAAATGGGAAATAAACAGGAAAGAATTATATTCAGTATATAAATGTTTATTATCATTTGAACCATATATTGTATATAACAAATTTATTATAAGGACAGATAACATACAAGTAAAATGGTGGTTAACGAGAAAGATACAAGATTCAGTAACTACAAAAGAGATAAGGAGATTGATATTAAATATACTAAATTTCACTTTCATTATAGAAGTAATAAAAACTGATAAAAATGTTATTGCAGATTACTTATCTAGACTGAGCTACTCAGATTGAAAACGAAAATACAATTGAAGAGATACTCAAAGCCATTACTACACTTTGTAAAAAAGTGGACAGTATGGATGATGAGATACAGCAGCTAAAGACTAATGAAGATAGTCTGAAGTCTAAAGCTAATATAAGTCAGCAGCACGACTGTAAAAATGCGGAGCTAAGTCGATCGGAAGACGTTAAAAATTCAGAGCTAAGAGGTGACGTTGGGAAACACCTTAAAACCCATAATGTTTGTTTGAATATAGCTGCAGGTGAAAGCAAACAAGTTAGCAATAAGCAACATAAAAATGCGAACTTAAACTAGCTATTCGAAAAACCATTTACCCAAAGGACACCTAGACATATGTCCATAGAACCACAAACATCTACATACACAGATAGTTTGCAAAACAAAAATGAGAAAAAGACATACAACTACATCACACGAACCTATATAAAAAATATACACAAAATCCAAACTTATTTAAATCTCAACCCCAGATCAACTACAAAATAACCAAACTAGGATTATTTGACACAAAAGTTACAAGGATATAACAAGTTAATTGCACGGCCAAAAACTAACGCTAATTTAGTAAGAACATGTTACAACTACGGACTGTTAAATATTGTATACACATACGACGGAGAAGAAGTTAGTGGAATACCAGAATGTAACTACAAAAAGCATTCGTCACATACAAAAGAGTTACAAAAGGAAATTTATTTTATATAAAATTCTATACAGCACCAGCGGAGATATTATATGAGGAGATTAAACCTCCAATACAGGTTGTCAAGATAGGACTAACTAAAGATATGATTATACCCGAGGAAATCGGACAACAGGAAGAGATATGCAAAATAGAGATACCAAGTTTTTATGCCAACAAAAGAATAATTGGTAAATCAACTATTATACAAGAGTTAGCAAAAAAAAATTTTGATAAAAGATTTATTAGCACTGTTTGTTAATATATACATTTATTTAACGTAAAATTTTATTCTTTTGTATCAATGGCATTTATAATGAGGTATACAGCTGCATTGCATTTATTATGAGAATTTACGCTTAGCAGCTGACAACTATTAAAAATTAAATTGAAAGTAAAATCAAAACATAAATTCTAAATTCATCAAACTTTATGACGCACACGGTTTCTTGATCAGCTATTTATATTCGCTGCCTAAGTAAGATAATACGTATGATACAACACTCACTCTACTACTTAAATTTACAATAAAAAACTACAGTTTAAAACATGTAAAAAAACAATAAAATTCCTTCATGGTGATCCAAAGATATATTTTTCACTTCCATAAGATTCTTGTCAACTGTGACAGAATCCTCACTGGTGCAACAATAACAAACTTGCCTCTTCCTCGCCAGCATTATAAAAATATTTTGAATTAGCTACAAACATCACCACTAATCCATTGCTAAATAGCTCAAAGCTAACAATTTTTTTTTAAAATATTTATCTTTAATATGTCATTAAAAATGATTAAGGACAAGTTTCTTTGTATCACTACAAATTTTTTCGTCCTTAATTCCTGTTATTTTTTAATCTAGCTGTAACGACGACTCTCAGGGTCGTTTTGTTACTCGTCCCTCTTTTCCCCTATTTGACCCTACCCATAAGTTCTGTTATCCGTTTGAGACTTTCTAGGAGGGGAGGAACGATTCTTGAAATGATTAGATGCGTTACGGGGGAGCTCTACGGTTTCAGAAGTTTTAGCAAAACCAACATTTGGGGTTAGAGGGGCAGAATTTGGGTTTTGACAATTTCACTAGGTATAGAGGGTGATTTACGACATATTTGGAGGGTTGGCACGGTTCCCAAGTCATTCAAGGGCGTTTTAAACCTCTAGAGGAGTGTTAGTTACTTTTAGATTGTAGTTGACCACAATCAACATTTAGTCAAGATGACCTCAAAATGGTGATTAGATAATTCTAATAAGTTCGAAATGTGTTTTATGACAGTTTGCACTATCAATTTGTGTTCATGAGGTTCCAAATGAATATCTATTGTTAAATCCAATATATTCATGAGTTTCAAACTGCTGTCAACTGAATTTTGGTGCACACTAGTTCTTTCTTTTCATTCATTAAGCCTTGCTCAAGTTTGTGGAGAAGGATTTCATTGACTGTCACATTGGCGAGGATAGAATTCATGCTCGGAAAGACGATATCCAAATCAAGTTGTATATGGACATTGCATTCCCGGGGATCGGGATTGATTTTCGGCTCACATTTATGATGGCTTGTTGTGTTTTGAAGAACATGTAAGATTCAGACAAAATTAAATCCCCGAATCGAACTTAGACCTCTTATTTCAAATTTTTGAGCTTAGATTGGGGAGTTTTTTTTATGTTATTTAGTGATTTTATCGTGGGAGTAAGATATTAAATTGCTACTTGGTATATACCTATTGATTTATTCTTATATCATCGTTTAAAAAATGTTTTGTATTGATTATTGAATATGAAATTTTAAACATAAAATTAAGAAATCGCGTTAAGCTGATTTGAGAGTAAATTCAATCTCCATTAATGTTAACAAGATTTCAAATTGGAATCCCTCACCTTAGGGGTAAAATTATTTTGAAAGAAAATTCCATTTTCTACCTCAAGGGTTTGAGATTGACCTTTAGACCTAATATTTTATGCACTTTTATATAGTAATATTACTGTAGTTAGACATATCTACTCATGTAGCACATGATTTTGATAGATTGAAAGCTTTTAAAGGAATATTCAAGGAGAAGGTGATTGAGTGAGGATTCATAGCACGTTTACTCGACTTCTGACTTGGCCTGAGTTATAACTTATTGTATAAAACAATTTATGAAGTGGGATAAATGACGGGATTAGATTATTTGTAGAGATGAACTGTCATTGTATCTTTTGATTTGGGACTTAGATGATTGATGCTATATTACCAAAATGTGTACTCGTTGAATATTACCTTGTTTTTGTTTATTATACCATACCTTGATGAGTTATTTTTCAATGGGTATTGTATTGAAAGAAATCCTCTGAGTTAATGAAATGGTGTCTAAGGACACTATTTTGAAAGTAATTTATTATTTGAGAAGGCTGATAGTTTCTAACTGAAATTTTCTTTATTTTTGTGATAATGCATACACATGCTTTCTCAAGAATTATTGGCTTGGTACTATGGAAATAACGACCTGAGGATATTTATATCAAATGGAAAGTGGTCGAAGGATTGGTTATTGATGATACTGAGGATAAATAGTGTAATAGGCTAATTAAAAATGGTTTTGGATAGGTATATGAGCCTTGTGAGCACTCGAAGGGACCCTTCTCACAACATTCCATGGTGGAGAGGTTCTATACCAATAGGATCATTTGTCATTGTATTGCATATTATTATGTTATATCACCTTAGTTCTTACTGATGATATATTTGACATGTGTTTCACTTTTACATAACATATGATTTTGGTTAGTTGTTTGTACTATTTTAGTGGGTTAGTGAATTGTTTTGTTGATTTTGTAGGTTGTTTAACATTCGTTTTACAGTATATATAATTGTTGATTTAGACTCAATCTGTGTATGCTTCCTATTGAGTATACATACTCTGTTTTTTGGTGAGAAGGGAGTTGCTTATATTAATTAATTAAGGTTTAGGCCAACAGAGTTTTATGCTTCCGCTGTGGCGGGCTGCACATTAGTAGTAATAGTAGTAGTTTGGGCCACATTCTGGCCATAGAAAATTCCAAAAGTAGGATTTAAACACCTAATGTAGATAGTTCCTAGGGTGTCTGCTTCCATCATTTTTTGCACAAACATCGGAGGAACTAACAAAATTTCTACATTTTCAAAAAACTTGTTTCTTCATCCCTTCTTTGGCCACCGCATCAACAATCTTGTTTTGTTCCCTATATACGTGGGATAGCCTTCTTATCACTAGCCTGGTCATTAAGTGCCTGCATGCAACAAAAATATTATCATAGATCAGATTAGTATGATTTAGCATTGTAATGATTAATGTTGATTCGGTATTGATTGCAAGGGGTGTGATGTTATGCTCACCAACTAAAAGGAGTCCCCTTCGAAGCACAGAGAGTTCGACACTAGTTAGGTTTGTATGAGGTGTCACCTCATGGAGGCCAAGTACCCATTGTCATGTCTTGTTTATGAAAACTCCCAATCCCCCTACCCCTGGATTCTTGGATACTGCTCCGTCAGTGTTCAGCTTAAAGCTTCTAGTATCCGGAGGATCCCACTTAACTTGGATGGTTGCTTTTTTGATGTTAGGGGTTGGGGTTTGTGATACATAGAACTGGCATTCCAGAGCTTGGGAAATGATGTGGTGGTGGGTGTTAGAGTCCTTTTGTTGTTGAAGGTGTTGTTATTTCTAATCAGCCAGATGTTTCAGAGGCAGAAGAGGATCAAGGTACCCCAGTCGAACCAGTTATTGAACCTAATTCTTTTGGTGTTGTGCCAAAGTCCGGGCCAATTATCTATGTTGGCCAGTATTTATGGGGTCTAGACTGTTGTTTATGAGGGTATTCTAGAGAGTGGTAGCAGTGGAAGAAGATGTGGTTTATGTCTTCCATATGGAAGACGCAGAAGGTGCACTTGGGGTTTATGGGCAAGCTCCTGCTGTAGAGGTGGTGATTGGTGGGTGTTCGACCATGGCATAAAATCCAAAGGAAGGTTTTGATTTAATTAGGGGATTTGGCTTCCAAGATTCCTAAAAAATCTTTGCTAGTGTTAATAGGTTGGTTCTTGGGGATGCTCTCATAGATGTGATTATATACAGAGCTTGTGGAGAAGAGCCCATTGTTGGTTAGGCCCAAAATGAGAGTGTCTTCTTTGTTCCCAATTTTGAGGAGGGAGATTCCCTTGATGATGTGTTCCAGCCTCGTTGGTAATTTGAGGGATAATCTCTTCTTCTTTCAAGATAGAGCCTTCGATGTTCTGTTGAATGGTGATTAAGTGAGGTATCCAAGTTTCCCCTAAAAAATTCACCTTGTCACCCTTATGTACCACCCACCTAGCAGCTTTAGCACAATTTATCTATCCCTTTTGGATATTTCCCTAGGTTCTCGACACGTAATATATTGCATTACATGAGAGGGGATGCTACTGAGGGTAGCCTTAGCTAGGACAGTCCTGCCTTTATATTGAGGGTTTTGGCCTTCCAACCAACCTGCTTTTTCCTCATATTGCCAATGATGAATTGGAAGTCGGCGCTGGTGGGTCTTTTATGGAAAATGAGAAATCCAAGATATTTCCCAAAGGATTCGTAACTTTCAATCTTGAGGAGATTGGAACACTGGGTTGCGATGTTGAGACAGTTTCTGGAGAAGAACACTTTGGATTTTGTAAGGTTAACCTTTTGTCCTGAGAGGGAGTTGAAATCTTGGAGAGTTTCAGCGATGGCTGAACAGTTTCCAGGGGTTGTGATGAGTCCACCATTTGGACTCATTTAAGGCATTATTTGGATAGATTTTGTGTCCTCAAATGCTTGTTTTGTGCTAATAAATGATGTCAAACGTCAGATTTCCAGGTATTTGGATTGAGGAACAAAGCGTGGACACTAATTTGCAAAAAGGAACCAAGCGAGCTGAAAGAATGAATAAATGAAGGCCTGGTGATCGCCGAGTCCTTTTGGCGAGTCGCCTTATGGCCTTTTGACAGCCTAAAGTTCCATTGTGCCAAGCCCTGAAGGAGAAAATCAAGTTGGCAATAGAAAGGAGCAGTCAGCGTGTCGCTGAGTGGTTTCGCGATGCAGTGTTGGATCGCCCAAAGTTACAGAACTTGAGGATGCTGAAGGCCAAAGAAAAAAAGCGATGGAACTGACCAAAGGGCGGATCTCCGAGTCCCAACTTACTGTGCCGAATGGACCTTCACAGCAGATTTTTGGCGACTATAAATACTTTTTCAAATATTATGTTTAGTATCTTTTGTCAATCAAATTTTATTCTGAACATTTATTAAAGTAATTTTTGAGTTTTGAGACTAAGTTTTCTTTAAATTTGAAGAATTTAAGTTTTCCATTTTTGAGAAATTAGAAGTGGGTCTTTGAAATTCTTTAGTTTGAACCTTTGTAAAGACGAAATTAATCTTACCCAGTTGATGGAAACACAATTTGGTAACGATTTCTATCTTTTTATGATGTCTAGCTAAAACCCCAATTCTTAGGATGTGATTAAGTGATTATGGGCTGATTTAGCTCATGAGTATTGCTAATTGATAGTTTAAATGCTGTTTAGAAGTGATTTCAATCAATAATTGTGGTTAAAATTAAAGGATTGTATTTGCAAACACAGATCTACCTTCGTGTTTTTGGCTTGCTCGAGAGAGAGGGTTTAATACCAAGATTACTGAATTGATGGTCTGTGGGTATTGGGTTGTCATGGGTTCAGCTCGAGAGAGTGGATCTTAAATCTGTTTCCACACATTCAGCTCGAGAGAGTGAATGGACTAAAGCGTAGGTTGTTCTTAATTGCTTGCTTATTGGTGTTCGAGAGAAACCAACTTGATTCGGGGTAAATTGTTCGAGAGAAAGTTTATTCCCACTAAAGTCTATCTTATTCACTGATTTACAACTATTTACTAACAGTTGCAATCACCAATTTGTCTATGTTAGACTATAATCGAATCACATCCCAAGAACCCGTCTCATGATTGTTTATTTCATCTTTTTTACTGTTGTTGTAGCTGATAGTTACAACCAAAACCCCCTGTTATTTGAGACTCGTGTCACCCCCTAATTTGAGTGCGGTTTTCCTTCGATAATATGTATTCCTTTGATTGACTTGAACATATTCGTACTTTGCTATTGAATCTCAAACACGTACCACTCCTTGTGGAATTCGACCCCAACTCATTTAGTTGGGTTATTCTACTGATTAACGATCGTTAATGTTTAGAATTGGATGATGTGTCTTTAAAACGTTATTAATCAAAATGGCGCCGCTGCCGGGGAGTGGTGTTAGTTAAGATTCTTTAGTTAAGTTGAATTTTGCTCTTTTTAGTTATAGTTGAATCTACTTATTTTCAGGTTTGGTTTTCGTGTTGCTTGTTTAGCACAAAATAAAGGAGCAGGTCTTGTAGCAACGGTAAAACAGTGAGCCTCTCTCCTTTGAGGATGATGATTCTTAGGGATAACATCCTAAGTTTCAAACAATTGGTGGGTGAGTCAATTTATGAGTTGTGGCAAAGATTCAAGGCCCTATTGCAACAGTTCCCAACTCAAGGAATTCCAGATAAAATGCTTCTGGAATACTTCTACAGGGGTCTTGGCCCCAAAAATAGAATAATGGATGACCAAATTTCTCCAGGTGGTCTCATCCGACTACCTTATGCAATAGCAGCCCAACTCCTTTATCCTATGTCCAAGACCAACAAGGAGACACAAAAAGACCAAGAATTGGCCACATTATTGATAGCTGTATGTCTTGGCCAAGAAAGTCATGGAATTGGAGGTTGTGTCCAAAAAGAAGGACATGTACATCCCCCTCACGAGCGTCGAAGGACGAAGAAGCAAGATGGTGGGCAAATTGAAGAGGTCCTCTCACTCATTCTACACAAAGTCGAAGAGCACGACAGAGTGTTGAAGGATATAAGAGAGAATGGCTTAATGCTGAATCAGATGACATTCACTCATTATATGTTCATTTAGCTACTAGAGTCCCAAATGGACCAAGTGTTGTCTTGTCTTTACCCAGAGCCAGAAAAAGGGTTGCCTTATGAAAATGAGGCAAACCCCACAAATGGAATTTCAGTGGAAACTTTCCTCGTGCCACGATCTTAACTAAGGTGCTTCTTGGGAGGCAACCCAAGTGTTTATCGCTTTATTTTTGTTTTAGAAATAATCATGCGTTGATTTTGCAGGTTGAAGTGTAGAGTGTATTTGAAAAGTACAGGTTGGCAAGCTAAAAGTCCAGTCGGCGACTAGCTGAAGAGGTTGGCGAGCCCGACTTGGGCCTCCATTGGACTCGAGACATTTTTAAATTGGAGTTTGTAAAACTCAGTCAGCCCAGGATCATATTAGCGAATCGCCGACCAGGTTGGCCATCACGACTTTGTCCACCGTTTAGACCCCATATTAACTGGAGGTCCTGTAAAACTCAGCGAGGTAAGTGCCTACTTGGCGTGTCATCGAGTGGGTTGGCGAGCAAAACTTATGTCGCCGAATGGGCGAGAACTGGACGATTTTTAACGGCCAAAGGTTTAAACTTTCAAACTCTTTCACTTTTCCACACTTTTAAACTTCCTAAACTCACAGCTGCATAATTTTTTCCATATTTTTGCATTTTTTATCTCGTATTATTCGACATCTTGGTGTTTGGAGTTGGATTCTTTGCCGCCTAGCTTTACAACTTCTCGTATTCGGTTTCTACGGTTAGTTTTCCGAACCTCGAATCTTCTTTTAGAAATTTTACTCTTATGCAATTATTTTTATCTTAGTGTTGTGTGCTGGGCCTCTCTGATAGTGATTGTATGCATGTATGCCTATTTTCATTCGAATATCTTACCCGTAATGCCTTTGTTGTATAACTCTCGAGTATTCTGTGGCTTAAAAGTGATTAAAATTGTGGGGTTGTGCTTGCATGTTGTTGGGTCTAGTATGGTGAAGTCTAAGTAACATGTATTTGTGCCAAATGACGTATTTTGCTCAATGATGGATCAGTTGACGTCATTCTTAAGGGCAAAAGTCGTGAAATGGCTAAATTTGGCCAAACCGGGAGAAATCTGAGTATCCCGGTGGCATGGGTGTAATGGGTAATAGTCTTATTGTAGGAGTGCATGTTTTGATTTTCTTTTCAGGGGCTGCGGGGTTGAAATTGGAAGTTGGGGTTGAGAGTAGGCACGTTGAGCCGTTTGGCGAGCTGGGTTGAGCTCGCCTAACCACTTGGCGGTTCGCCAAAGTTCCCCTTATCGCATTTAATTTCATGCTTAATATTGAGTTAAGTTCTGCAACTTTTTGCGAGAAGCCTGAGTTTGTCGAGTGTGCTCGGTGACTTGTTGAAAGTCCTTCCTGATCGCCCTAACCCCTAAAAATGCCCTGTAACTTTCGGTGGGCTAGTCCTTGCTCACCGAAAGGCCCATCCCATCGTCGACAGGCCAAATTTTTTGGAAATTTTTGAGCCAATCCTTTCGGCGAGCCCGATCTAGCTCGCCGAAGTGATTCGGCAACTCGCTGAACTGATCGGCGAGTCTGTTTGCAACTATTTTTCTGCAATTTTACTTGAATTGTTTTTAACTTTCCATGTTGTTTTGCAAATATGGCTAGACCCAAAGTCGCATGTAGGGACATTCTTCCCCGCAAGAGGGCCAAGGGAATAACAATCAACGAGGATGCAGCTGCGTCCAAGAATAAGGATAAGGCTCCCAAACTTCCTAATATACCGCGAGTTTACGACATTTTTAATATATTTCACTTAAGAGTTGTGTGTGTCTAGGGACATTTTGTATTAGAACTAATGTTTATTGTGCTAAATTTGTAGGAATAGGCTTGGACAAGGCCGAGAGAGATACAACTGAAATTCTGTAGAAGTGGCCACCAATGGAAGTGACCTACGAACCGTAGGTCCAGCCACGGTCTGTCAGTGGGTACACGTGGATTGCTCATCTAGGAACTCTGACTAAGTGTGGAACTACGGAAGCGACCTACTGTCCGTCCTGCACGTCCATCAATGATCACTGAGAGTTGAAGTTCCAGTACCAGATGAAAAGTTCTAAGTGTGAAGCCACGAAGGAAGACCTAAGGATAGTGGATCGACCCACGATCCACACTGCATGTCCTTCAATTGCAACTAGGAGTTGAAGGTTCCAAAGTTCTAAGAAATTGTGTAAGTCTTGAGCCACGGAAAGGACCTACGGATCGTAGGTCATTCCACGGTCCGTAGATCAGTATCGTCGATTGAAGCTGCGTCTAGAAAAGTTTATTCCTTATTTCATTTCCTTTTTTTAGGATATGTTTTTCTATAAATAGGGCATGTAAACCTCATTTTTAGGGATTAGACAGCATAGTATTATTTTAGTTCTTGGTATTTTCTTGGGAATTAACTTGCAAACTTTTGGCAATTTGATTTCCTAAATTCAGCTTATAAGATTTTTTTCTTTGAATTTCAATTGGATATTACGGGTTTCTTCTACTCAATACGTAAGTTCATGAATTCTTCTTCTACAATTATGAATTGTGTTATTACAAGCATAAGTAACTAAATTCACAACTAGGGTTGTGGGAACCATGAGCAATTAACAACGTATGAATAATAACTAAGTAATTCTTGATTAGTGTTGATGCATGTATTGGTAATTATTTCATTTAGAAGTCTTTTAAAGAGTGCACGCATTAGAACTCACATTGTTGCTACTTGCTGGACCAAGGTAGTTAATAAGAAAAAAATTATCAACAGAGATTTAGTGTGATACTATTTGATAGTCTAATATCAAGTGGTGCGAGGGTGAAAAGTAAGCCATACATTGACGTGATGTCTAATTTGATGTAAATGTAAGAGTTAGTAAATTATACACATGTAGCCGGACGAAGGTGCGGGTTGAAACTTCCTATTTGGCGGACCAAGCACTTAGGAATACATAACTTACCGCTTTGGATGTGATACACTAGGAAAGGATTAGTATTATTAGGATTACCGCATTAAGAGCTTATGGAGAACGCATACACCCTAGTTTCTCTCTCTCTTTTATTGATAACAAAAAAGTTTGAATCTTGCTCACTTGTTACTTGACTACAATCAGTTATTTGTTACCCCAACCCCCCCTCCCATTACTTACTTGTCTCGGAAATAAGTTGACTAAATGGATATAATAGTGAGTTAAGTTTATGTCTAAACCATATTCCTCATGGGATCGACCTCAACCTACAAGTTGGGTTCTTTATTTGACAACGATCGCATATTCTTCTTTTGGGAGGTGTAATTTGAGCGCATCAAATTTTGGCGCCGTTGGCAGGGAATAAGGCTTTTAGATTAAGTTTAACTACATTATTGAACTTTAATCAATTATTCTCTAATCTTACTTTTATTTTTTGTTATTTTTTCTACAGGTTCTACTTTAGTGTTTGCTAAGTATACGGAGTCGAGGCGAACCATTGACCCTATAAGGTCCAGAGTTAAGAAGAACTTTGAGAAGAATGAATAATCAAGGGGTCCAAGTTAACCCAATCGGTGGGAATGTAGGTGACGGAGTTAAGTTGCAGCCTCCTGGGGTTGTCAATGAGAATGCTCAGGTTCAGGGTGACAATCTACTTGGAGATGAATTGAGGGTGCAAATTCCGCCAGAGCCAAGGTTGCAATGTAACTACAGGGTCGAGTTTAATACTGTTGAATCTGAAGGACCCATTGTTCTCCCTCCACTACCTTCGGGGCATACATTCTTGGTGACTAGAAGTTTGATGCAGATGCTTACAACGAGAGGTTTGTTTTCTGGTATGGCTTCAGAAGATCCGCATGGGCACATGGCCAAGTTGAGGAGTGTTTGTAAGAGTTATGTGGGGAGACCAGAGTTGGATATAAACGTCATAAGGTTGAGAGTCTTCCCTCTATCATTGACCGGAGATGCTGCTGCATGGTTTTCTGAGCTCCCGTACAATTCCATCCTTACATGGGACCAATTCCACAAGGTGTTCATGGACAAGTACTTTCCGTTTTGAAAAAAGCTGAACCACAAAGATAAACTCAATAACTTCTTGGCACTACCTGGAGAGTTTGTGAGTAGTTCATGGAAAAGGTTCACTACATTCATTAGAAGTGTTCCAAACCACCGCATCGATGATGAGTCAATAAAGGAGTATTTCTATAGAGGTCAAGATGATAATGATAAGGCTGTTTTTGATACTATCACTGGAGGATCATATGGTGAGTGCACTTTTGAGGAGATCACTGAGAAACTGGAGAAGATTTCACGAAACAATAAAGCATGGGGCACTCAAAAATCTGACATTGGAAGAAGCACATTTGTAGTTTAAGCTGCACCTAGTCAATTTGTCAATGACATTCGTGAGCAGATGGCGCAGATAAGGACATAACTTGGGTTGGTATTGAAGCATGTAAGCGGAGGTCCAGAAAAGGTAAATGCAGTGAATTACTTGACTAGAAATCCTCCACCACCGGAGGAGGAATGTTACTATGAGGAGGATGCCTACTTGGTAAATGATCAGATGTGGGGTTTTCGAGCCAACGCCCAAGGTTCCAATTCGGAGAATTGGCATCAAGGTCAAGAAAACCAAGGTCGGAACTTTGGTAACTACAATCAAGAGGGTCAATATGTCCGAGATGTGAACTACAATCGCGACAATAACTACAACCGAAACAACTATGGTAATAGGAATGATAGAGTTACGCCTTATATCCCTCCATAAAATTGGGAATCTGGGAATAGGGAAGCTGGGGGTAGTATTTCACAGATTGAGAATATGATGTAGAAGATGATAAAGAGGCTTGATTCTAGTGATGAGAATGTGAAGCTGATGTGAACGACTTGATGGAATCGGTCAAAAAGTTGATGCCCATGCAGTGTCGATCAAGCAACTCGAGCAGCGGATGAATCAGTTCTCCACTATAGTCAACCCACTTCAGCCTGGCACATTTCCTAGCAACACCATCCAGAACCAGAAGAATGATGGGTATTGTATGGCAGTCACTACTCGAGGGGGTAAGCAGACCATTGATCCACCTAAGCTGTCTTAGGTTGAAATTGTAGTGGAGAAAGATGATGATGCGATTGAGGTGAGTGGAGAGTCCAAGAATGCTACAGAGAAGGAAGCGGAGATAACCCAAAAAGTTTTCCCCATGCCTAGACCTCCACCTCCATTCCAATAGAAGTTGGTAAAGAATAATGAAGAAGAGAAATACCGTAGGTTTATTACTATGTCGAAGTAGCTTTCCATCAATGTTCAGATGATAGAAGCTTTGGACCAAATGCCTGGGTATGAGAAGTTTATGAAAGATTTGGTAACTAAGAAGAGGGATGTGAGTTTGAATATGATGATAGGTTGCAACATTGTAGTGCTATTGCTACAAGGTCCCTTGTGCAGAAGAAAGAGGATCCTGGAGCCTTCACTATTCCATGTACCATTGGGTTGTTGCATTTTGCTAAGGCGTTAGGTTATTTGGGTGCTAGCATTAATCTGATGCCATTCTCTATTTACAAGAAGTTAGGTTTAGGGGTTCCAAAACCAATTGTGATGCGATTACTCATGGATGATAGAACTGTGAAGAGGCCCATTGGTGTTCTCCAAGATGTGCTTGTGAAAGTGGAGTCATTTTTTTTTGCGGTGGATTTTGTGATACTTGACTGTGAGGTGATTTTGAGGTCCCCATCATCCTAGGGAGACCATTCCTTGCTACTGGGTGCACCTTGGTCGATATGGAGAAAGGGCAGATGAAATTTCGATTGAATAGTGAGGAGGTAACTTTTAATATGTGTAGGTCCGTGAAGCTGGAAAGTGATCTCAAGTCAGTGTCCGTGGTGAATCATATTGTGGGTCATGGGTCTGATCTGTCTATTGTAGAGCGGTTGGGTGTTGATGCACTTGCATCGGTAATGATGAATTTTGAGGGTGATGGTATTGTGGACTATGATGAGTTAGTTGCCACACTTGAAAGGCTTGAATTTCGTTCTGAATTGAAGAAATTTCAGTTAGATATGAAGAATCACGACTCTCCACCTGCAAAACTGTCTGTTAAAGAGGCTCCAAAATTGGAGCTCAAGGCTCTACCATCACATTTGAGGTATGTATTCTTGGGAGAGATGATACTTTGCTAGTCGTCATTGCGGCCACTTTGAATGCGGAACAAGTTGAGGCTTTGGTTTCTGTGTTAAAGAGGTTCAAGTGGGCTATTACGTGGACTATTGCGGATATTATTGGGATTCCTCCTGGCAATTGTTCTCATAAAATCCAACTCATGCTGGATCATAAGCCTAGTATTGAGCACCACAGGAGACTAAATCTGCCTATGCAAGAGGTAGTGAAAAAGGAAATCATCAAGTGGTTGGATGCTGGAGTCATTTATCCCTTGCATATAGTAGTTGAGTTTGTCCTGTTCAGTGTGTGCCCAAGAAAAGTGGGATGACTGTGGTACCTAATGCGAGAAACGAGCCAGTTCCGATGCGGCCCGTGACTGGATGAATAGTATTCATGGACTACCAAAAATTGAATGCTTGGATAGAAAAGGACCACTTCCCTATGCCATTCATGGATCAGATGTTGGACCGCCTTGCTAGTAAGGGTTAGTATTGCTTTCTTGATGGTTATTCGGGCTACATTCAGATCTCCATAGCTCCGAAAGACAAAGAGAAAGCCACATTCACTTGCCCTTATTGGACTTTCGCCTTCAAACAGATGCCATTTGGGTTGTGCAGTGCCTCAGCGACCTTCCTGTGTTACATGATGTCGATATTCTCTGATATGGTGGAGGACACTATTGAGGTATTTATGGATGATTTCTTTGTGGTAGGTGACTCATTTGATGGTTGTTTGGATCATTTGGCTGTGGTACTGAAATGGTGTGAAGAATGCAATCTTGTGCTCAATTGGGAAAAGTGCCACTTCATGGTGAAAGAGGGGATCAGTATGGATCATCGAATTTCTGAGAAGGGTATTGAGGTTTATAGAGTGAAAGTTGAGGTAATAGAAAAGCTTCCACCACCTATCTCTGTTAAAGGTGTTAAAAGTTTTCTTGGGCATGCATTCTTTTATAAGAGGTTTATTAAGGATTTCTCCAAGATTGCACACCCATTGTGCAAATTGATCGAGAAGGAGTGTAAGTTTGATTTTGATGATGATTCTCTGAGAGAATTTGGTGAGTTGAAGGAAAAGCTAGTTTTCACACCTATTGTTATTTCACCGAATTGGGGGCAACCATTTGAGGTAATGTGTGATGCGAGTGGAGTGGCGCTTGGTGTTGTTTTGGAACAGAGGTGAGAGAAAATTCTTCGTCCTATTTACTATGCCAACAAAGCTCTAAATATTGCTCAAAAGAACTACACAGTGACTAAACAGGAACTCCTTGCTGCGGTTTTCACATTCGAGAAATTTCGATCCTACTTGCTTGGTATTAGTCATAGTGCATACTGACCACTCTGCATTGAGGTGTTTTATAGCTAAGAAGGATGCAAAATCGAGGTTGATCAGATGGGTGTTATTGCTACAAGAGTTCGATTTTGAGGTGAAAGATAGAAAGGGGACAAAAAATCAATTTGTCGATCACTTGTCCAGATTAGAGGAAGAAGCTATGCTCAAGATAGGAGATGGGGATGAAATTAGTGATGCTTTTCCAGATGAACATGTATTGTCGGCTTCTCATGATCTGATTCCTTGGTTCAGAGACTTTGCTAACTACTTAGCAAGTGATCTGGTCCCATCAGATTTGTCTTTTCACCAGAGGAAAAAGTTTATGCATGAAAAAGTTTTTGCATGATGTGAAGAAGTTCTTTTGGGATGAGCCTTATTTGTTCCATATTTGTGCTGAAAGGATTATTCGTCGTTGTGTGCCTGAGGTTGAGATGATGAGTATACTATAGGCGTGTCACTCTTTGCCTGTTGGTGGGCATCATAGTGGTATTCAGACTGCGCATAAAATTTTGCAGTCTGGATATTATTGGCCTACCATCCACCAAGATGCTCATGATTTCGCCAAGTCTTGTGATCGTTGCCAAAGAGATGGAGGAATTTCAAGAGGCAAGAGCTTCCTATGCATTCGATATTGGTGATTGAGTTGTTTGATGTTGGGGCATTGATTTTATGGGTCCATTTGTGAGTTCACATGGGATGAAGTATATTCTTGTTGTGGTTGACTGTGTGTTGAAATGGGTGGAAGCAATTGCGCTTTTAAACAATGAAGGTAAAAGTGTTACAGCATTCATGAAAAAGAATATCTTCTCCAGATTTGGTATACCTAGGGCGATTATCAGTGATGGAGGTTCTCACTTCTATAATAAGTTGTTCAAGTAGCTACTTGAGAAATATGGTGTCCACCACAATGTAGCCATTCCTTACCATCCACAGTCTAGTAGTCAAGTTGAAGTGTCCAACAAAGAGTTTAAGTAGATTCTTGCTAAGACTGTGAATGCTAATAAAACCTATTGGTCAAGGAGGCTTGATGATGCTCTATAGGCCTATTGCACCGCATTCAACACTCCCATAGGTATGTCCCCCTACCAACTTGTATATGGGAAGTCTTGCCATTTGCTGGTAGAGCTTGAACATAAGGCTATGTGGACACTAAAGAAGTTGAATTTGGATTGGGGCGCCACATCGAATCATAGAGTGAATGATATGAATGAACTTGATCAGTTTTGCCTAAGAGCTTATGAAAGTTCTACCTTGTACAAAGAGAAGATGAAGAAGTATCAAGATCAAAAGATTGAAAAGCGGGTGATCTGGTGCTTCTATTCAACTCTAGGTTGCGCTTGTTTCCTGGCAAGCTCAAGTCCAAGTGGACTGGACCATACATAGTCACTCAATTGTTCACACATGGAGCGGTCGAGCTCGAGAACAAGGTTCAAGGTAAACGGGCAAAGGATCATGGTCTACATAGGCAAAGAAGAGAGTGTGCAAGAAGTGGTTGAGACTTACTACCTTGATGAAGTCTGAGTAATCAAGGGGCCTGCGTCGTGCCGCGACGTTAAATCAAGCGCTGTTTGGGAGGCAACCCAAGATGTACAATCCAGCCAACTATATGTTTTTCTTTTCAATTTAGGAGTTTTCTTTGTTTAGTTGATTTTCTGTAATTCTTTAGACTGGCATTTTATTTTTGTATTAGTATTGGTTAGATATAGCATATATTCCGTGTCTATAAAGTGTCTAAGAAATGTAAAAGAAATTCCTAACGGTTGCTACATGTGTAGGGATGAAAAACCCAAATCTGTAGAAAATGTTTGTTGCAGAGGTCTACGGACCCCATCGATGGTCTGTGGTTCAATCCAGGACCATCAATAGCGGCCGTAGATTCCCAGTTAAGTCCTCAAAATTTTTTAAGTGTTGAGTGACCTATGGACCATCAATGGCGGCCGTAGATCCCCCACATTCAAAACTCCCACCCAACCGTTTCTAACCCTTTCCTCTCCCAAAAATCACTCCATGAATCCCACATACCACTCCTCAATCACTTCCCCAAATTCCCTTATCACTCTTCCCTTTTCCCAAATCCTCATCTCCATTTTCCCAGCGATTCCATTGTCTGGGTTCAGCTTCGAAAGGCTAGCAAAAGGTTTACAGAGTTTATTGTCATCACACAATCACCAACTTCCAATACTTGTAAGGTAAATGACTTCACTTTAACTCTGAATTTCAGTATTCATTGTTCAATACATGAAGACACAAAGTGGTTCTTGACCTTGGGATGATAGAATGTGATTGTGCTATCTTTGTAATCAAATAGCTCAGGGTAAATAGTCTAACTGGACGTTTCGACTTAGGGTTCCTAGTTTTGCATGCTACAAAGGTTAAATAACGAGTATTCAGAACACTAGGGATGACAAACTATCATAAATTGTTTTGAAATGCATAATTAGACTTAGGTTGATTGTTTGAAGTTTTAAATGTTGAAAAAATGGTCTAAAAATGAGGCTTGTCTGATACATGGCACATAGATGCCCACGAGACCTCGTCCGTGGACCGAAGGTCGGGTACGTGGATCTTTTGCACATGGAGAATTCACTAAGTGTGGAACCACGGGGTGTACAACGGTCCGTAGGTCAACCTACAGACCGTTCTACACATCCACGGTTCCCATCAGAGACCTAACTTTCTAGGACCTCTGACCTACGGAGGGGACCCTGGGACCGTAGGTACAACGTAGGTGGCCACTGATGCTACGGTACATGAATTTTTTTTAGTTGTTGTTTTGGTTTGTTCTTTAGTCTAAATTTTTTTCGAGTGTGTTATTGGTTTGTTTTGGTACTAATTCCTCCTCCACAGGTACCATGACTCCCAAGAAAGCTCCGACCTTCGCCGTAAAAGGCAAGTCGAAATCAGTGGCACCGTCCTTTCGACTGAGGGATGAAGATACTGATGCGGAGGCTGACCCTGCATATGTCCCACCCACTACTAGGACATCCACTACGACACCTCATACTACAAGGAATAAATCATGGCAGGTGATTCCTGACGTGGTCACTGCCTCCTAGGCTGATGAGGAGGATACGCCGATTGTTTCATCGGCTAGCTTTGAGTCCGCATCTACTTCTGGCTCTAGTTCAGACTCCACATTCGGCTCTTGTTCATATGGTAGAGCTGCCTCGTCTGATAAGGCTTCTAGTGCGGGGGACATTCCAGTGCCACCAAACACCGAGCCTGCTGTAGTTGCTAAGGACCCAAACTGGTGGTGTGTAAGTGGTCAGTGGCAATATACAGGGATGCCCTGATGATAACTGAGAAGGAAAGGATGGCTCGTTTAGTCTCTGATGAGCATCGGGTTCTCACAGGTAGCTTGCACACCACACCTGCCATTCATGAGCTCTTCAACAGACACAAGTGCGAGTGGATGGCCCATAGCCCAGGGTCGTATGTGGAGGAGATCATGAGGGAGTTCTATATTTCCTATGTAGGCACCCTCCGAGGATCCATTGATAGAAGGGCCAAGCCCACCGCCCAGGCTCTACTCACACCTACTTTAGTTCACGGTTTCTTAGTTAATATATCGGAGGCTACTATCCTCACATTCCTCTATGGACCGGGCCACACTCTAGCAATCAACACGACTGAGTTTTATTATTGATGGGACATCCTGAGGAGCGGGGTATTCTAGAAGAATGCAGAGTAGAGGGAGACTTTATTGCGCTGGTTGGCCCGTCATCTTGCTATAGACGAAGAGCGCGTCGATTTAGTTAGCACTCCGAGTGTAGGCATCAGGAAGGCCACATAGAATTTTGTGGCCAAATTCTTTTGGCTATTCGTGCCAAACCCGGTGTCTCCTACTAAGGAAGACAATGTTCTTACTTGGGATTGCGTAGTCATGGTTGCAGCCTTAGTTGTAGGGTTTGAGATCGATTTTGCCCGCATGCTTATTACGGAGATACACGAGAGGGCCTTCTAGGCCACCACTACCTACCCTTTCCCATGCCTCATTTTTCAGCTGTGCAGGGATGCTGGAGTGTCGGTTTGGCAATGTCACAAGTTGATCCAGGCGACCAAGACCCTGGATATAGGCCGGATTTGAGATGAGGCCATTGTGGCGGCACCACGCAGAGATCCGCAGGTTGAGATGACTCCATTGGGAGCAAACTTGGTAGAAGATGTGGAGCAGATGCAGGGTGAGGAGCCTGCCCCTCCAACCCCTACTAAAGATGCCCCAGCTTCCCATTCTCCGGCAACCAGTCAGGCCCCTAGTGCCTCCAGAGCCACTCACTCTTCAGGGTCTGTGACAGTACCTCTAGCCCGTGTTCAGAAACTAGAGGCTTCTATGGCCACACTACTTCAGCATGTGAGGATGTGGATGCAGTGAGCGATTGAGGAGTCCGTGACTACAGTTGAGTAGCAGATGGAGCAAATGATAGACCATAAGGTTCAGGCCGTTCATCAACGCCTTGATGTATTTGAGCTGCACGTCTTCGAGCGTCCTCCCCCACCACATATGTCTCTTATTTTCGAACGGAGTTCGCTAGTCTTTGGGCTGATCTTGACACTCTTCTAGCTCCACCTGAGACAATCCTGAGCCTGAGTTGATACTCACAACACCGATTGATGATACGGCGTTAGATGAACTTTTCTGAGATGAGATGCCACCACCTTCTTGTTCCAGGCATGCTGGAAAGCAGCCCCACTCTGGTAAGCCTTCTGATGACACTGAGGCTAGGAGACCTCGCATGCGGAAATGCCTGGAGCTTGTGGTGGCACAGAGGGCATGTATAGTTGATGAGGAGATGCACCAGCAGAGGGCTAGGGAGGTAGGTGTTGGTGCCTCTAACAGTGTGAGCACCACTAATGGTGCGGTGAGAGTTGAGGTTAGCACTACTAAGGGTGCTAAGATTGTTGATGTGGGCACTACTGTGGGGTGACCCGATTGTTGTTCCAGAGCGCTCGGGGAAACCGGACCCACCCGCCTATTGATAGGTCTTCAGTGCTATGCGCCACAAGTTTTCTTTACCCGATCCTTTATTCTTTACTTTTTGTGTATTGGGGACAATTGCACTGTATTTCTTTGGGAGTAGGGTAAATGGATTGTGAGTGATGGGGTGAAGTCTGAGTAACCCAACTCATAATCCTCTTGGGGTTTTCTTGCCTGTGTTGTTTTCCCCCAAGATACTGTTTTTAATTTCTGTTGAACCGGCATGTGTTAGGGTTGTATGTGTAGAAGCATGAGAAAGAATGAAGCATGATGGCATAATTAAGAAAGAAAGATGATACCTATCCAAAAGTTGTGATATGTGCTAAAATCTGTAGGCTAGAATGAGTTGAATGTGTTGGCTTTGAGTATGATATGATAATGAACCAATTTGATCTCATGACTTAAGCTAAAACTTGAACTGGGTAATCTGATAATCTGATAATGAAACAATGTGCCAAGAGTGTGTGAGGAAAGTTGATTGTTCAGATAGTTTGTGCTAATCAAGAACTTGCCCCGTTGGTCCTGCTTAAGATGATCTAGGCTAGAAGTTGGGAAGTGATTATAGGCCCTTGTTCAAATTAGTCCACATAAGCCTAAAAGAATCCAACCAAATGAAATCAATGTTCCCTTTGATCCAAACAATTGAGCATAAAATTGACCATTACTTTTGATTCACCTAACTCATCTTCCCTAAAATAAGTGTTTTGGCCTTGGTCCCTCCTTGGACATGAGCACCTTGACTAAGGCAAAAAGCCTAAGTTGAGGGTGGCTAATGCTAAAACTGACCTCAATCTTGGCCCTAGTCCGACATCATATATTGTGCACCTCAACTAATGGAAAATCCATAAGTTGAGGGTGGCTATAAAAGAGGGAAATGAAAGAAAAATGGGTATTAGAAGAGTTGTGTGTTGAAAAGATAAAAAGAGAAGATAGAAGAGGATGTGACATGATGCCAAAGAAGCAAAATGATGATAAATAAAGGTTCTGAAAAATAAATAAAAATAAAGCGAAAGAAAAAGGAGAATGTGAAAAATAAGAGCTACAAAGTCAAAAGTCACATCTATGGTGAAAAGAGTCAAGGAAAAGAAGATAAAAAGGAAGGATGTCAATAATGGGTCAAAAAGAGGAAAAAAGCCAATGTAATGTCAAGGAGGGCATAAATTCACTAAAAAGTACCCAAATGTACTACACCTGACCCTGAGCCTACGTTACAAGCTAAGAAAAGTCCTATAGTGATCCTAGAAACTAGTTTGGAGAGTCTAAGCAGTGAAAATAAGGGCAAGCCTATGGAATTGAACACTAACTGTACTTGAAGTTACTTTTGAGCGTGAGTGTTGAATGAATCCTTGTACTCAAAATCATATTCATTGTGTGAAAAAAGGATTCCGTTTGAAGTAAGGGCACTAGTTACATTGTTGGAGAGTTGGTACCTTGGTGATAGTGAAAAAGTGTATGTTGTGTGTCTATTGGTCGATCTTTGTCATATCTTGAGCCGCATGAGTTAGCTTGTTGAGTCGAAGAGAAAATATTTGCACTCAAAAAGGGAGTCGGGATAGAAAGCCATGTGATTGCTTGTGTTTGAATGTCTGCTTCTATACAAGTGTCGTTTAGAGTATTAGTGCGTCTCTTGAGGACAAACAACGAATTTAAGTTGAGGGTGTTGATATATCGTGAATTTACAGTATTTTTAATATATTTCACTTAAGAGTTCTCTGTGTCTAGGGCTATTTTGTATTAGAACTATTGTTTAATGTGCTGAATTTGCAAGAAATAGGCTTGGACGAGGTCGAGAGAGATACAACTGAAATTCTGTTGAAGTGGCCACCCACGGAAGTAACCTACGGATAGTAGGTCCAGTCATGGTTTGTCAGTGGGTAGGCGTGGATTGCTTGTCTGAGAAGTCTGAATAAGTGTGGAACTACCGGGGCGAGTGACGGACCACAGGTAGACTTATGGGCCGTCCTTCACGTTTGTCAATAATCACTAAGAGTTGAAGTTCCAGTACCAGATGAAAAGTTCTAAGTGTGGAGCCACGAAAGAGGACCCACGGAACGTGGTTTGACCCACGGTTCGTACAACACGTCCGTCGATTGCAACTGGGAGTTGAAGGTTCCAAACTTTTGAGAAATTGTCTAAGTCTTGAGCCATAGAAGGGACCTACAGACCGTAGGTCAGTCCACGGTCCGTAAGTCAGTCTCGTCGATTGAAGTCGCGTCCAAAAAAGTTTATTTCCTTATTTCATTTCCTTTTTGTTTATGACATGTTTTTCTATAAATAGGGCATGTAAACCTCGTTTTTGGGGGTTAGACACCATATGACTATTTTAGTTCTTAATATTTTTTTGGGAATTAACTTGCAAGCTTTTGGCAATTTGATTTCCTAAATTTCGTTTATAAGATTTTTGCTTTGAATTTCAATTGGAGATTGCATGTTTCTTCTACTAAATACGTAAGTTCATGAATTCTTCTACTTTAATTATGAAATGTGTTCTTACAAGCATGAGTAACTAAATCCACAACTAGGGTTGTAGGGACCATAAGCAATTAACAACGTATGAATAATAAGTATATAATTCTTGACTAGTGTTGATGCATGTATTGGTAATTCTTCTGTTTAAAAGTCTTTTTAACGAGTGCATGCGTTAGACCTCGCCTTGTTGCTACTTTGCCACACCAATGAGGTAGTTAAAAAGAAAAGAATTATTAATAGAGATTTAGTATGATACTATCTAATAGTCTAATATCAATTGGTGCGAGGGTGAAAACTAAGTTATACATTGATGTGATGTCTAATCTGAGGTAAAGGTAAGGGTTAGTAAATTATACACACGTAGCCGAACCAAGGTGCGGTGTGAAATTTCCTATTTGGCAGACCAAGCATTTAGGGATACATAACATACCACTTTGCATGTGATACACTCGGAAAAGATTACTATTGTTAGAATTACCGTGTTAAGAGCTTATGGGGAACACATACACCCTAGTTTCTCTATCTCTCATTGATAACAACAAAGTTCGAATGTTGCTCACTTGTTACTTGAAAACAATAAGTTATTTGTTACAGAACT